>FLMG01000893.1:0-35451 GCA_900088475.1 Hyphochytrium catenoides
CTCGTCCTCTCCCTCTACTAGAATTTCGCCACCCTCTCCTTCTAGGATTCCACTCTCACTACTGCTCGTCCCAGTCGGTTCCTGCTGTCCTAGCCTCTGTTGCAAAGAAATATCAGACAAGTGTTCCGGCTAACTGCTGTAAGACATACTTCTCTACCTGTCAGGTTCTGCTCCATTCCATCTCGTAGTGACCCTTCACTCCTGTAGGAGTGATTGTCTTGGTTTTCCACCTCCATAAGCTCAAATGCAGCACTACTTGTGCCATCATCGTCCTGAACGTCATCATTGAGTGTGTAGTTTGGCCATTCTTTCTCTAGCAGCGATGGTGCGGGGAGCTAGATCAGGCGCTATCTCCCTTGTAAGGGCGAATAGCTCTCGGTTTCTTTCCGCAGACTAGAAAAAACAACGGTTAGCCATAATAATGATGGGTCCCACTGGAAGTTCATGGAACGTGGAACTTAGGACAAGAACTGAGGAACAACAGCATCATTCTCGAATATTGCTGCTGCTGGTACCTTCCGCTTTGGCATATTGGGGAGATTTGTTATGGGGCTTGCGCGTGGTGGTTTCAGTGATCGCGGAGTGGTGGTGGTGGGCTTCTTCTGATGTCAGTGGCGCTAGCAACAAAGTGATGGACGTGTTATGTCGCCTCTGCTCCCTTCGTCGTGCCGCAGTAGGTTCCGATAGTTAGTTACTTCCCTTTGCGCTGTGACGAGCTCTCCGACTGCCACGATGCATGACGATCACCAAATCTGAAATTAGCTGCTGCTTCTGGTTTCGAGTTACTTTTGAGGGGATATTGAGAAGGCGGCGGGCAGTGAGGTGGAATTGATTGAGTAGCTGTTGAAGAACCACGAAGTTGCCGATTATGTTTGGAGCAGCTTTTGAATGAGGGAAGAGGCCAAAAATGAGTCGAGAATGAGTAACGTAGCTGATAGTTGGGACCCAAACAGGTGTGTGGGTGATATTCCCACGCGCGCAGCGTTAGAGTTACAGTAGCACCTTTTGAGTAGCCTGTGAGGCATTTTGGAGGAGAAAGCCCGTTTACAGTGATAGCACTTTTTAAAACGCAGTCATTCTCTATTGTGATGGGAAGCAAGGGGCAAGGAGGAGGTTCTTCATCGCTCTCAGAAGTATCGCCATGTCCATCATCCCTTCGCTTGCTCGGATAACGAAGTTCTTTGCCATCATCCTAGCCAGGTCATGCCTTACGTTGACGATATGAGGCAAGTACAGGCGTTACGGGGCCACGATGACGAGCAGTATTGACGAACTCATTGGTGGTCTCCTGACCGTCGCTTCAGAGGCTTCGTAAGGAGCGACAGACAATAGGGGACTTGGGGACGCTTCTGGCGCTGACAGCGACAATGAAAGCCAGCAAATGGCAACTGCCCTTGTCTGGGCTGGACATATGTTCCTTTAAATTGATGGCAAGAGTCAGTGCGTTGTAACAAAGCTAAGGTGCAGCACGGGAACGAAGGTGCAGCGCACTCTCGGCGCTCGTTGCTCGATAACTCTTCTCCTAGTGTTCCGATGTCCAGAAGGGTCGTCTCAAGTGTGGAGTTAATGGCGGAGGAGGGTGGACTATCTTCTGTTACTTCTCTCTCTCTCTCTCTCTCTCTCTCTCTCTCTCTCTCTCTCCAGCAGTCATTATCGAAGGAGTTACAGTCAAGGAGATAGGTGGATGGCTTTTTAGGCGCTGCTCTGGCCGAAGAGGAGCCAGCAATGTTAGATAGAGTTGTCAGCCTGCAGCCGTAAGCATTTTTGCTGACCGTTCGTCCAAACAACACCTCCTGTCCATGTTATCATCAGGGGTGCTCCCGCTGCTGAAGTGTTCTATTCTTTCTTATTCAACTCTGAGCTCATGGCTGCGGTCCTTTTGATGGCTTGTGGCGGATAATACTATACTGGTCAGCAGTAGACTGCTCTCTATCAACCCATGCTCGTTCCGACTAGTTCCCTGCTGCTAGAGTCCTTTCTCCCTCCAACTCCGTTCTCATGAGCAAATGCAAACGATAGTTCAAAGCACAGCCCATACGCTTGAGCGGCAGTTCTTCGTATCTTCCTCTCTTGTCAACTCAGTGGAGAAGCGACACGAGTAGTGGCGGTACGTGCCATCCTCCTCTTCTCTACAAAGCTATCCTGGGCCTTGCATCTGGAGTCAAGAATCTGTAGCCCCTCTACTTATTAAAGACTGCCACCTTCCACGGAGAACGTAATATGTCAGCCGTAGGTGCAAATATTCAGCAATGCGTTTAATGATAATAAGAGTCGGTCATAGCAATTATCCTACTACTAGGTAAAAGACTACTCCGGCTAGCACGCAACATCATCTCAGCAGCATCATCGTTTCCTTTTCTCGGCAAAGTAGTGAAGGCGATCGTGCAACTTATCTTCCTTCTCCCACAGGCGACTAGATGGAACAAGCGCCACAAGAAACGCAACGAGGAGTAGAACGGACAGCATTCGACAGATAAATAAGGATCAACTGTAACAGAACAAAAGGCACCTTGGAGCGCTACAAGAGACAAGGTAGCCACTTTTTCACGAGAGGTCATCCGTCTGAGACTTCTCTGTACAATGAAGCTCCAGATATTTCTTCAGACCCATCGCCAGCCGTTGCACCGTGATAGGCTTTGTGATATAATCGTTCATACCGGCGCGAAGGCACTCCTCTTCAGCTCCAGAGATAGCGTTGGCCGTGAGTGCGATGACAGGAATGGACCTTAAAGCGACAGTTGAATGTGATCGCATACACCTGGTGGCCTGGTATCCATCCATCACAGGCATCTCACAGTCCATCAAAACTAAGCTGTAGGTGCTCTTCTCCAATGCCTCCAATGCTTCCCGGCCATTTCCTGCAATGTCGTAGGCGACACCAAGCTTCTTCAGCATAGCTCCAATAACTTTCTGGTTCACATTGTTGTCCTCCACAACCAGCACGCGACAATTTTTGCCCGCGCACGGGAGCGGTATGATCATGCCCCCTGCTGGCTCCATATGCGACGAGTGATGAGACCCGCAGAGGGGCTGCAGAGAGTCTACAGCAGCTGACGATGAAGAGGCAGTGCCAGAAGCACCAACAGCTTTCTGAAGGATAACGTTGAAAGAGAACGTGCTCCCTACGCCCATCTCACTTTCGAGGCTGATCTGCCCACCCATAAGTGCCACAAGACCCTTACATATCGAAAGACCTAATCCAGTGCCGCCAAAGCGCTGTCTCACACTTCTATCTGCCTGTGTGAAGCTCTGGAAGAGCTTTTTCTGTCCAGATTTTGATATGCCAATCCCCGTGTCGATGACACTGATTCGAAGCTCCACCTGGTCAGAACGCAGCTCTCTAACCGTGCAATTTAGCGTGACTCCGCCTTCAGAGGTAAACTTGATGGCATTGCTCAGCAGATTTCGTACCACTTGCCCCAGCTTGGCATGGTCCGCATACAGCGTCATGGACTTTTCTGGGATTTCCATTTTGAGATAAATCTTCTTCTGGTCCGCAGCGTATTGTTGACTCCTCACAAGCTCTAAAAGATACGCTACCAAATCAATCTCTGTCAGGCACAGCTCCATCTTGGAGGCTTCTATCTCGGACAGGTCCAAAATGTGGTCGATCAAAGAGAGAAGGGCCCTAGCACAGCTCGTAATGGTCTCCACCTGATGATGATGCTCTTCGGCCAGTTCCGAGGCTGCCAGCAAGCTGCACATCCCAATCACCCCGTTTAATGGTGTTCGCATCTCGTGGCTCATTGTGGCTAGAAAAATACTCTTTGCAGCGTTGGCATCCCTCTCTGCCTTCCTGGATTCTGATAGTTGCTTCTCCAGCATCTTCTGATCGGTCACATCTATTTGGAGAACATACACCTGATGTGGTTCTTGCGCCATGTCACCTCCAATAGGAACCACGGTGGTGTCCAGCCAAACTTCAGCTTCTTGGCGTTTGCCTTGGGTGTGGACTGTTCCGTGCCATACTTGCCTCTTTGCCAGAGCCTGACTTAGTCCTTCTTGAAGGCTATCATCATCGCTTGCTGTGCTGCCATTCCGGAGAAGCAGCGGATGGCGCGACCCCAGCAAGATTACCCCTTCGGCACCGTCTAGAAGGCGCATGTAGGACACAAACTTCTCATTGACGAAGGTCAATCTTGCAGTCGCATCCATTACGCTGACAAGTGCCGTCTGATTGAGTGCCTTGACAAAGCCTTCAAACTTCCGCTTCTCGTCCTCAAGCTCCTTGGAGCGCCTCGCCAGCGTCTGCTCCGCTTCTCGGAGTTCTGTGATATCTACAAAGGTCGTCATAACCCAGTGCATGGTGCTGTCTTCATTCGTTTTTGCGATAGGTGTACTCGTAACGCTCAGCCAGCTTATTCGCCGACCACCACCGGCTACCGCAGCCGTATCAAAGCCCATGAGAACATTTAGCTGGGGCTTTCCAGAGCTTAGAGTCATAACAATGGGATGCCCTTCATATGTAAATCGTTCGCCGTCCTTCTTTATCCCCATCCAGCGCGGATCTGAGAGAGGCATCGAATTCACTTCTTCCTCTGATAGACCAAGGAGCTTGAGCAGCGCCTTGTTGAACCGTACGACTTCCCCACTAGCGTTATGTATGACTAAGCCCTCATACATACTCGCGAGGATGGCCTCGAGCTCACGCTGTTGCCTGACAGTCTCCCTCCGAATGGTCTCCTCAACCGTGACGTCCCAGCTCACTCCATGCATCTTCAGCGCGTTCCCATCACCGCTGTCAAAAGCTACTCCCCGGGTAGCAACATAGCGGACCTTTCCTGCTGGGGTTATCACTTTATAGCGTGTGATGAGCTCACCGTGCGTCTGTAGAGCCTCCTCTGTTTCCCTGAACACCCTTTCTCGCTCCTCGGCTGGCACTGTGCTCTCATAGACCTTAGAGGGGCACTCTGAAGTCTGACTCTCATAGCCAAAGAGGTGGTAGAGATTATGGTCCCACAGTAAGTCCGCTCTCGCGACATCCAGCTCCCAAGTGCCAAGGTGAATGGAGTCTGATATTATGTCCAGTTTCCGCCTATTTTCTGACTCCGCCGTGGCACCAGTGGAGGCAGACGATGATGCTGAGGAAAAGGATGATAGCTGGTCGCCAACCGCTGGCCTGCAAGGTATTTAGAGAGTTAGGTCATTCATGTCATCCAGTCGGTACAAAGAAGTCTCCACCGATTAATATAAAGAAAAGAAAAGAAAGGAAAATCAACAATGATACTGAGCGGCCACCTCTTTTCTGCTTACCTCGTTGGATCATCACAGTTTGCCTTCGCACCAGCAATACTTTCCTTTCGGCTCCCCCGGCTCTGCCCTTCATCTAACCAGCTAACTCCCACTAATTCTGTGATGCTCCCAAGCTCATCCCAGACGATCTCCGCAGCAGAGCTAACAAAGGAGACATGCCCGTCGGGCCGCAGTACCCTAAAACTGGTCTTCCTGGTAGCCCCATGCTGTTCCGTCGGGCTCCCTTCGCCCGTCCCTTCATCTGAATCTTCATCATTGTCCTCCTGCCTCATAAAGGCTGTAAAGCGCGACTGATCGTCTGGATGGACACATTGCGCCCATGAGGCGATCGATAACCCGTCTGCAGGGAGGTCCTCTGCCATTCGTCCGTACACCTCATAATGAGAAGGTGTCCAATAGATCTGATCACTCCGACAGTCCCACCGCCAAAACCCAAACTTCGTGGCGCTACTTCTAGCTTCCGGATCGTCCGCAAGGCCGTTCCGCTTGTTCTTCTTTATATGCTTCGCAAACTGCTTTAGCGCCATCGACCCAAGAGCTGCGATGACATCCCTAGAAGTGCCACCTCTCGGAACACTGCGCCTATCACGATCTGCTAGCTCTTCATCGTTGCACTTACACAGGAATAGTGCCTCTACCGACTCTTTATCCTCAGCCAACCTTACAACGCGAACCGCTAAGTTGGGGCTTTTCCAGTAGTGGTAATCATCATCCATGCATGCTATTGACGATTTCTCAGGTGCACTTTCTTTTTGACTGTATGATAGTTCTCGAGCGTCCCAACCACTGAGTACCTCACAGACTGTGGGTCTTACCTCCTCTGGCTTCCACCCTACCGAGGCGTAGCTGAGGGGTCGCTTGCCGGGCTCGGTGCGCTTCCGCCGAACTAGCACCAAGCCATTATCACGATTGTATGGGTGAGCTAAGGCTCCGGTGGCCACAATAGCTATCTCTCTAAGCCACTCCTGTCTGCAAAAGAGATAGAGAGTCCCTCCCAAGCTCTTTGGAGGCTTTAGGTCCTGAGTAGATGGGTCGAGGGAATCCAATCCTTTTTCGATCATCTGAGCAGCCTCCCCCATTGCCAAACCAGTAAGAAGGCGTCGACTTTTTCTGAAGTTTAGGACTAATCAGCAGACGCAAAGGTTGGCCTCTTTAAGCCTCAGTGGTGGCCGTCGATGATGTCCCAGGCATCAGTGTAAAGAAAAGCAGAAGGACCTCGCCTAATAAGCTAAGAGATGTGGCCAAGTCAAAACCCCGCCGCTATAACAGAGCGCGGGCTCGACCATTCCTTGAGGCCAATGACTTTTCAAAAGGCGTGCACTGAATAAGAGAGACTTCGGTTGCCTGGCCCTAGACTGTAAGTGTGCACGCCAGTCATCGGCTGTGCCTGTTGCAGCGCTCTCTTCTTTTTGTATGCTGTCGTAGAAGAACTACGAGAGGACAGAGTCGAGCAATCTAGTGCTACTGTCCGGCGCCAGTTCTAGTTCTCAACACCTTTTAGCACCATCTCTCTGTCTCTCTCACCCCTGCTTTTGGTCCCGATCTCAGTGGATACTAGCACACTCTCTCCCGTCGCCTTTGTCCTCTACCTTGTACAGTAGGAATAAATGCCCAGTCTTCCAAGGCACTATAACTAAGGCCAGCCTACTACTGCTATTCTATGAGGTATCGGTGACTCCCAATCTTCCTCCCTCTCACTCTCCCTCTCACTCTGGCGCTGTGCCGTCCCACAACCTCGTCACTAACCTCAGTAAAATAAAGAGCCAGGAGAGCTTGGCCCCGTCAGACCTGCGCGCTAACTTTCCCCTGGTTATTTTCTTATCACATTCTTCCTCGTATCCCTCCTGCAGCTTGAGCGAGGCAGGCGTTCCCTCTCTCCCTTCGTTACTAAGGGACCACCCTTGTCCACCCCAATACATAAGGCACCCCCCAAGGAGCCGCTAACAGTCATGCATTCCTCCCTTGAACAGATATCCAGCAGTGGGCTCTTGTGCTCTCGCCAATTGCTGACGTACACTAATGAGCACAACGAACACACAACAAGGTAACATCGACGTCGGCGCTGGGACCATCTTGAGAGCGGGAGGAGCTGGTTCTCAATCTTCAGATCTTTAATTTTTTGCTTCTGATGATGTCCGCTGGGACCTGGGAGGAGGAGGGAGAGGTGATTTCTTCAGATCCTCGATAGATGGACCCGCCCAACAACAGCTCGAACAACAGTCCCAGCATGAGGAGCCAGGGCACCTGTTGGTTAGGGACGGGCATTGTGGCTAGTCATTAATAAACTGCGATGCTCCCGTAAGGCCTTTCTTTCCGAAAGGACACAGCAGGTTAAGCAGTGCGGCTGTACGTAGGCAGAGAGCACTTGGTTTTTTTAGTTCTGGCTGCTGTGGGCTGGTCGTTCCTGTTCCTAGTCGGTCCGGAGCTGCATCTTTCGCTCTTGACAAGCTATTTCTAATGTCTTTGCTCTAGTGGTATGGTGGCAAGAGACCCGTCGTTCCTCTATTTTGCTTCCACTCGTAAACCGGCCGCTACCGCCAGGTGGCACTAAGTCATCCCAGCAAGAGCTGGCAAGGAGCATAATCAACCTAGTACTTGGTCCCACCATGCAGTTCTTACCTGACTCATGCCTCGCGCAGGCTCTTCGCTATCTCCCATCCAAGGAGATTGCCATGACAAAAAGGGTCAATAAGACTTTTAAGTCGGTAAGAGCGAATTTTGGCCAGAGGTCCCATGGCAATGCTTTTCAAGGTCTCAGGGTTGCCCTTCTTTCCTCCTAGCTAAAAAGTCCTTCGACTGCTAAGTGAGCTCTCTGCCTAGGCACAAGTAGAGCTTTGGCGAGATCTTTTTGCAAAGGACTACTTAATTCGTCCAACTTCCTTCTCAGAGTCAGATCAGGGTGTTGACCCCCTACTGCTAGGTCTTCCAGTGCAGAAAAGTCGCTATTGGGAGAAGGCGTATAGTGCCTGGGCGACAGGAAGACCTACAGATATATCCCATGTCTCGAAGAGATCTACACATTCTCACAAGACTTCTAGCATCTGCATGGACATCGAGTTTTGCTATTCGGTGGGCGCGGACGGATCTTTAGTACAGACATCTTTGGAAAGAAAAGAGGTCAACCAGATTGTTGAAAAGGCACATGCCGTAGAGGCTAATGCCGTCCAGGTACTAGCAGTAACTGCTAATCCCTGAGAATGAGGGGTCGCCTTGATTAATCTCATCTCCACAACGTGAACTAGAGAGTGGGGTCCCATCTTCTGACTCTCTCCCAAGATATCCAGGTCCGAGACCTTAGAGCCAATATTCAACGCGCTGTGATCACAGTTCCTCATGCTCATGAGGATGTCGGGTTTTGTATGGATATCGTGGATGAAATGAAAGGTGAAAATGTTTGCCTGCGTTCTCTTAGCTCCACATCATGCTGTCCCCTCCCTGGCAATTCTTCTTCCATTGTACCCTACTCTTGGTTCAGCTTCAGCCATTCGGCATTTCTCTGAAACCCTTCTCGTCCAAGTTTTCCCTAGGTTAAGCTTTTTGTTAACGCTACAGTCATGCGGCGTCCCTTCCTAAGCTTCTCATCTACACTCAATCTTAGTTATCACAGGAGGCGGAGACCAGAAGACCCGCTATTGGGACCTTCGTAACCCTGAAAAGCCCCTTCTGGATTTGGAAGGGAATGACAAACCCGTATGGGCTCTTGCACATGGGGCTGAAGGAAGGCTGTATGCTGGAACAGACAGGGAAATCCTGCTATATGATCTGAATGTATGATGCCATAACACTTCTTGGCTCTCCTCTCCTGTGTCTCTCAACGAAAATCCTGTTTGCGTCAGTCTTTACTCTCTCGCTCTCACCTTCGGCTTAGCATGCGCTACCGTCGTAGTAACTTTACTCTTTAACCTCTGTGTCTCTTTATCAGGAAGGAGAATGGCTCTCCTTGCTGTTTGGCCATCCAGGAGCTGTCTATAGCTTAGCAGTAGACAACACGAAGATGGTCAGTGCTGGAGATCATGGTATCTGCCGGTGGTGGGATCTGAACTCTGAGAGTGAAGAGCAAGAATCACGGGGCAGCCTCTATGTGGAGAGGGTGAGTTCACGACGACCTTCAATTGAGAAAGTGAAGTTGTTGGGCGAGTCAAAGGTGCTTCTAGGTAAGGATGCCCTATCAATTGACGTTCCTTTTCCATCTTAGCCCGACTTAAGAATTGCTTTTCTCTTCTTTGGCATGTAAAATGGTTTTTCGGCGCTATGGAAAGCGACCCTTGATGGAAGGCTGCAACTCTATGAGCTAGAGAATGATTCTCATGCTCTGCGGTATACAATAGATCTCTCATGTGACAACAACGTTAATATCACGGCAATGGATGCCGACGATCGTGTGGTTGTCACAGGCACCTTAGGGGGGGATATGAATATTGTCCGAATGACTCCTTCCCTCGATCGCACCAGTTTTGATAGTGAGGACCCGGAATAGTACTACATAGGTGGTGAGTACCATGTTTGGGAAAAAGAACAAACGGTGTTGGGAGCTGTAAGGTCACCATTGAATGACCGTCGTTATCCACTTTTATGGCACAAGACATCCTCATTTTTGGACCTTAGCATAAAGCCACTGTACACGCCAACTGTCCACCATCACTTTGGTCCTCCGACGTTACTTCGCCCTTCAAGCCAAGGGCTTTGCATAGAAAGCTCTTTCTCTTTTTACCCGTGAGTGAAGGGGTCTTTTCCTTCAAAATGTGTTCTCCGTCGTGCGCTTCCTTTTCCTTTGGTACCTTCTCACTTTTCTCGCCATGCACGCGCTCCAAATGCCTCTCTAGTACATGCTTGTATCCAAAGGTCCTTCCACAGTCTTCCTTATGACAGACAAAAGCAGTAGCCGCCTCGTGTGTGACTCTGATATGTTTCGTCAAGTTATTCCGACGAGAGAAAGAGCTCGAACACTCTGGGTAAGGGCACTTGAACTCTATTTTCCCACCCCCGTGCTGTTCATGAATCTCTTGATGAGCCCGTAGAGAATGTAGCCGCTTGAAGGTTTTCTGGCAGACGTCACAGGTGGCCGAATGCTCGCTCTGATGTTTTCTCCGTTCTGCAGGTGACGAAAAGAGGAGGCCGCAACCCTCCTCCCCACACACGAACAGGAGTCCACAGTGCATCTAGCGAGTCAAATAGATACAATAATAGCAGGGCTCTTAGTACACGATCACAAAGTCTCTCCTATACGGGATATCAGTCCAGCTCAGGCATTCCTTAATCATGCTTCGTGTACGTACTCAATTCCCTAATATATACTGTCCCTGTCAAGACTTCCTACCAAACTTGCTAATGAGCTTCGGTGCACTCCTAGTTGAGACTTGTCTTACCTCGGCATGACGTTTCAGACTCTTCTGGGTCATATAGCGGCGACCGCAACCTTCCACTTCACAGGCAAATGGCAGCACACCGGTGTGAACGTAGGAATGGCGTTTAAGCTGAGATTTCTTTTTAAAGGAAGACCGACATCCTTCGACGTCGCAGGGATACTCAGACGACGACGCTGAAGCGCTATGAGCTTTCAGTTGGTGACGCTCCAGTCTAGATCTCTCGTGGAACGCAGCGCAACAGCCGGGATGCTGGTGGGATTGAACGCAAATGCAGAAGAAGGGTAAGGAGAAAGGTATGAGTGAGAGCCAAAGAGAGGCAGAAAGGGCTTATGACTTAGAACGAGCAAAATAGTGGCACGAATCTGTCAAAGTCAAAGAGAGCCAGGATGACGTAGATAATATGTCCCCTCAGCTAGGAACAAGCGCTTTGGGACGAGCTAAAATCCAGTGAGAAGAAAAGATGCGGCAGAGCGCCCCAAATACCTGACAGGGGTACCGGTAGTCCTTGGTATGAGAGGCCACATGCCTCAGAAGATGATCTTTACGGGCGTAGCTTCTCCCACAGACGTCACATTGAAAGGGCTTCTCTCCTGTGTGCATCCTTTGGTGGCGAGTAAGCCGCGAAAGCTTCGTGAAACTCTTCTGGCAGATGGAACACGTATGTTCTGGTGCCTTCCTCTTTTGTTTTAGATTATTTGACCTTCCAGCAGGACTTCTAGCCCCGTTCTTGCTGATAATCCAATCGAGATCTTCATGGTCTTCAAAGTCAGAGAAGTCATCAGTAACCGACACTGGAGACTGGGACATAGCAGCTCTATTGCGCTTCCTAGAAGGCTTGATTGGTTGTGTTCTACTTTCTTCACTTGCCATCATCCCTACTGCGTTACCCTCTTCGAGTGATGTGTTCTCCCGCGTTCTCAGCGACGTTTACGCAGCTGCAGAAGACTGTGAACTTGACTGACGAGGTCTCTAGTTCTACATGAGACAATCCCCAAGACCAGTTGCAGGACGGCGGACTGAGGTCAGCTACACCCGATGAGCACCCGACGAAGAGAAGCTCATCAGGTCTCTGAAAAGAAGACGAGCATGCGCAGGACGAGAGACAGCTACTTGTACGCGAACAAATACATCATTTTCAACCCCAGGGGGAGATCAGAAGGATGGCACCAACAACCAGCCAAGTCAGCAGTAGCCGCTAACGCCACCTTCGGAAAGGGTAATAACCAGAAGCTCTGACAGAGATTCTGATGAAGCTCCAGTGAAGAGATACCGCAGATCACTACTCGGTCGTAGAGGTAGGGCGATATCTGCCCGCTCAGTCTAGCTTGACAGTGAACCGGATGGTGATATGAGGATCTACGTCGGCGGCTTCCCCGCCGAGGTCAAGGAGGCTGACCTCCAACAACTTTTTGGGAAGTTTAAAAGCGTGGGGTTGGAGCAAATCGAGGTCATCCCACACAAACTTAATCCGGGGCTTTCGAGGGGCTTTGCGTATGTCACTTTCCGAAGTGATGCTGCTGCTGCAGTCCAGAAGGTTATCACCGCTTACAACGGATCTAAGTGGAAAGGAGGGAGGTTGAGGCTCGAGCCGGCTGGACCCAACTACGTTGAAAGGCTAGCACTAGAAAAAGCATCGGCTGGTAGGTGGTACGGTGCAACAAGACGTTCCACAATCGAAAGCCTCATATAAGCTGTTTGCTCCTCCTACCCTCTCTCACAGCGCAAAAAAGTACAGAACAGCCCCAAGCTTCCGCCAATAAAGGAGAAGATCCGCGGACGGATTCTGCACATCTTGAAGCGCTGAAAACCGTGAAGATCGGGATAGGAAACAAAGGAAGTAAAACCTACCTCATACTCCCTCTAGAGCCTGTAGAAGTGAAGGGTTATGAAGGGCTGAGCTCCACGTTGGCACCAAAGAAAGGAAAGAAGAGGCAAAACACCCAGTTATCAGGAACGGCGAAGAAGCTGCGAACGTTTTGCTCTATCGATTCTAAACCCCTGCGACGCCTGCAGTGGGACGTTGACCCGGAAGAACAAACCGAAGGAGAGAACGATCAAGCAGAACAGCAAGCCAGCTCGGAAAGCGAGACAGAAGAAACTGAACCTCAAAATGATAATGGTGTAGATCTCGCCGAGGTAGAGTTCAATTGGGACGATGGGGCTGGAGAAGAAGGTGCAGGAGCCGACGAGGAAACTATCAGCGCGGAAAGTGCAGATGAGCAAGACG
The DNA here is from genome assembly GCA_900088475.1 of Hyphochytrium catenoides. Taxonomy (NCBI): domain Eukaryota; class Hyphochytriomycetes; order Hyphochytriales; family Hyphochytriaceae; genus Hyphochytrium; species Hyphochytrium catenoides. The sequence continues at coordinate 12,847 of FLMG01000893.1, forward strand.
AGTCAGCAGTGAATGACGGTAAAGAAGAGAGTGAGAAGGAGGCTTTAGAAGACTCTGATGCTGGAAGTAGCTCAGCTGATGAGTCTTTAGATGCGAAGAAGCATCTCTCCCTCAAGGAAACTGAGATCCTGCATCGCGACGGAAGGCCCGACAGTAGAGAGAAGGAGCCTGTCTCTCCTAAAGATGAGGAACGGATTGACGCCGGAGATGAAGAAGCCTTTCAGAAGGGCTTTGAGGAGGAAAGAAACAGGTCCTTGAATGTTTTAGCCTCACTTTTTCCGGAAGAAGCAAGCAAGACAGAACCGCCGCTAACACATACGGAAGAAGCTGGTGCGTGGTACCACTCATCCCATCGCTACACTGCTGCCCTATATCTGTGCCGTCTCTTGTGACTGTTACGGCTCCTCTTTCACCCTGCTCTCCTGGTCAAATAGTCTCTGCCTGGGCGATTGCCCACTTTATTATCTGTTCGCTCTAACATTTGGCCCTCTCTCTGTCCGCTCCCCTGGCCTGCAACATTTGGAGCAGAGATAAACATCCGTCGGAATCTTTTCAAGAGACCACTTCACGGTGCTGGGCTTGCCAGCTTGAACACACAGTTTCGCCGATATGATCCTACGGCAGACGATGCTAGCACCTATGAATTGTCTTCTCATATGGAGGAAAGCATAAGCCAAGTACAAGGGGAAGAGAAGGGAGAGGAAAAAGAGATAGAGAGTACAGAGCCTAAAGATATTGCTTTCCAGCAGAACGATTCTGCCTGGAACACGGAGTCCAGCGAGCTCAAAACCATCTTTGGGCGGTTTAGAATGACCGATGGAGAAAAGAAGAGCGTTGAGGAGAAGAAGCAGGAGGCGAAGCAGATTGAAAGCTTCTCTTTGGCCTCTTTATTTACCTTCGCTGAGGATCCTAAAGAAGAGCTATTGGGCTCTTCAGAGGTGCAAAGCAGCGTACAGAAGCTTGTCGACGCGGAGACCATGTTTGAGGTCCCTGGCGAAGAGAATCGATACACAGAGAAGAGCCCTGGGAGCGATGATACCTCGAAGGGTGACAATGATGGCGTTTTGCCGGAAATCGAGGATAATGTAGTGTACGACCTTGAGGCGCTCCTCGACTCGTTCAGGAGAAGAGAGAGTATGGAAGCCATTGAGCAGCACTGGCTAGAGAAGCGGAGAGGTTTGACGCAGGACTACAAGCGCAAACACAAGCAGGCCATTCGCGCGAGAAGGGGCATGAGACCTACCCGCCACATCGTCGTCCAAGGCTCGACTGCCTAATTAAGGCAACTATGACAGCCTCTGATGAGTGAGCTTCGCGAATTCTTTCTATCCTCTGCCTCCAAAAGACGGACGACCTGCCGTTCCGGCCTTCTGGCTGGCCTCTATTTATTTACATACAGACGACCACACGTCGCGTTGTGATGAAGACCTTTGCTTCTTTCTTGCTTTTTTGTCAATCTAACTGTATACTGGGAGGCGGGGATAAACCTGCCTGACTATATTCCCTTTGTTAGGAGGTGCCACAGGCTAACTTAAGACCATCTGGCGCGATGTTATGGTGGATATCAGTAGGGGCTTGCCAAAGATAATGGCTGAGTCCATTACTGGCTGCACCATGCGATAGAAGACTCTCGAGAGTTTTCTGCTTCCTCATGCCTCAGCGGAGATGCCTGACGTAGTAGAGACTTTATCGAGATACTCTGATAGAGAGTGGAGATGGTCTGACCGAGCCCATTGGCGATAAGCTTATACCCGGATGAGTTTCATTATTGCGCTTCTCAGAAATAAATGGCCATTAGTGACATTTCTTTGTTCCTGAGGCTGCAGAGAGCCTCCCTGAGGGCTCATTAGTAGTGCAGATCAAGGCTCAAACCATGCCACTTTCCTTGTGCCGTTAGCGCGAGATAAGTAGAGCGAAACGATTCATCTGGCTCCCAGCGTTTCGAAGTATAACGTCGTGTTGTTTCTCAGCTCGCTCTGCTGGCAAGAAGTCATGTTGGGGTCTACTTATAGTAGATACGCTGCCGCAGGGAGCTCTCCTTAGCAGGTCATCCACGCCAGATACTGCTCCCCTTTCTCGACTGTGAAGCTTTATCTCCATCTTTTGGTAGGGGCCTATACTTTCGAGGCGGGAAAGAAGCTCGAAGCGTATCCTCGCCCTTCAATCCCTCAGCCGCTAAAGAGGTTTGAGACACGTGCCGAAGCAGATCATGCTCTGTCAGACGGTCATAAGGAAGAAATAAATAGTTGCTGTCGACGTCCTTCAAACTTTCCCCGCTTGATCCAGTCATCTCCCAGAGTTGGAAATCGTCACTGCCAGTGGTGCGACAAGAATGCTGATCGCAACTCGGAGAATTCATGTCTCGATAGAATTCCAGTTCTACCGTCCTATATGTCTGCCGCTCTGAAGCTGTCCAGTCTGTTTTAAATCTGCTCTCTGCCAGCGACCTGGCTGACCTTTCTCTTGGCTTTGATGCTGAGCCGTAGAAAGAACTCGTGCGAAAGTAGATGGTGGAGTTGATGAAGCCATTTAGTGGAAGCAGTATCTGAGTGTGCAAGTGTAACGAAGTAAGTGCCAGGTTAAATGTCAGGTTAATCGGGATGTACGTCCAGAACTGGATACCAATCGAAGTCACAAGGTAAGATGTGGAAGGGGAGGATCAGACAGAGGCAAGAAGTGAAGAAGCGAGAGGAGAAGGTGTCGATGAGATCTCACCGCCACTGCCACTTGAAGCTCGTAAGAGGGCTTCTTCATTGCGAGCTGGTAGATGCGGTTAGCTGTAGCCGGGATCCAGCACAGCAAGAAGGCCAGGAGATATAGGTTTGTCTTGAAGAAGTAACTAGTATTCAGCTGCTGAAAGACCTGCTGCTGCTGCGTATTCGGAGAACCTTCAATCCACCTTAAGAGGGCAGTAACACGTGTCAAATTGAGGTGAGGTACAACTAGCAGATGTATCAGCTGGTAAACTATCATCACCTGCGTGTCACACCGTAGACAATCCGACCGACCCAGACATAGGAAACGAGCACGATGCAGAATACGATCCAGAGCGGGATGTATAAAATATAAAGCCGGAACTCCATATATGCAGGGGAAATCCAACACCAGAGATCTGCCGAACCGTAGAATTTCTGGCCATCTCTGAACTCCAGAAGCGGGAGAAAATAGATTGCTGACCAGAGGAAGTTGAAGCCCCAGATAAACAGGTGATAGTAAGGCTCATAGACAGCAAGATCCTCCTTAGACTTGCTTTTGACGGTTGAGAGGAAGAGATTGACAGCGAGCGCACCGGTCCAAAGTGTAGACTAGTAAGCAGCAGCACGGGTAGCGAGTGTCAATGACTTTCAAATGATTCTCAAGTGTCAGAAGGATTTGCAGAAAACATTTTACTCAGTAGCTTTCATGCTAATAGTAACACTTACCGCCAGGAGAAAGTAGTTAACTCCAAAGCCCTGAACCTGGCATAGGAGACTGTCGCTGCCGTAGAGCGTGAAGCCAGACCTACTTATTATCAGGCAGCAGGAGCATAAGCAGTCAGCCACTGCCAGAAAGAAGATGAGCCTGTTGGCAGTGCTGTCGAAGTGGCTTCTGTTCCTTAGGAAGGATATGATAATCGCCAGGGTACCCAGTATAGACAACGCAGAGCAAACCCCAGTAGAGATCTCTAGGACCCAGTATTGCGTTTCGGTGTACATAGAAACAACCATCGCTTATGCATAAGGAAGATGTATTGACTGCGGCCCCTGGGGTGATAACAAGCAAACCGTCATATGCGTCTGATGTCGTTCCTTAGCGTCATCTCTCACTCCCCTACTAAGGGCCGCTGCAGTCATTGACCAGACGCCAAGCAAAGCAGCAAAGAGAGAGAATGGCATAAGTAATAAGCCACTTTAGAGCCCAAATTGCTTCCTTAACCCCGCAATGACCAGTCGAGAAGCATGACTGGTTACTCAAGCAAGTTCAGTTTCGATAGACGGAGCTGCGAGGAGAACCATGCTCGTCCACTCCCCTTTAGTAACACTGATCTTTTAACGCAACATGACGGGATGAAGGTTCATTGAAGCTCATTCGGCCAGGAAAAGCCTGAGTGCACAGTCAACAAAGAGAAAGGACCTTTAACTCAGATGCTCAGTCCTCTTTGGTCTGATGCTCTCATTTCTCTCCAAACAAAGTGGTCCACAACTCTACTACTGCCCGGGACTTTGCAGGGTTAGGCAGCCTGGATGGACCAAGCGCTACAAGGGAGTACCACGGCGCCGGTGATACTCCAGGTGTTTTGGCGCGTCGCCTCTTGCTGAAAGCAAGATTTAGACTTCCTCCAATTGGCCAATTGGTAGTGTACCTGTACGTTATTTATTCTAACCATTTTAACCACCTCAATCAGTCGATGAGTCCCTTCAGCAGATGTCCTCGACCGCAGCAGAACCGCCACTATTTTGGTCCTTTCCTCCTATTTGTCCATGTTTCAACCGGTGTACAATAGGCCATGAGGGAGGTCTGGCCACGCTAGAGTCTCACTCTGTCTTCCACCTTTATTTGTCTTCCGTTTCCCATTCTGAAGAACAAAGGGCTGAACTGGGTTGACAGTTCTGTCTTGTCTCGCGTCTTAGTCTTAGCCTGTCTGGCTCTGCAAAGATCCTTTTTTTCTGTCGTTGCCGCTGCCCTGATGACGCCACCATGTCTTTCTCTCAAAATTGAACCTTGAAATGTGAACTGCCTGGTTCTGTCGGACCGTTCTCACATTCAGGCGAGTAGGGAGACCTCCTAGTTCTACCAGTGGCATCACTCTTTGTTGTAGGGCTGCTGTTCTATTCCATGCCTGGCAGTATTGGACTTCATCAGAGCGCTCACTCAATCAGACCCACTCCGTGCCCGAAGGATGTCAGAGTCAACAGTCAACTCATAGTGCGAAGAGGATCTCACACCTTACATGTACATGTGTCAGTTCTACTGCCACAGTCCAGACCGCTGACCGCTGGCTTAGGATACTACTGTCTGTTCTCTACTCACTATTACTGTTTTTGAATACAAAACACTTGCACTGGATGGGACACTACTGTTTTGCCAAAGAAGGGCGGGCTATCTTCAGGTCTCCTCACGTACTTGAGAAGACTCGGAATCGTACATTGCGCAGGGGACGATGACGGCGACCGTCGTGTCACACATATAACTGTAAAGTTCTATCCTACGCATACTTCTTGAAACAAGCGGTAGCGGTGTCCTCCTTGGATTCGGTGAACTCAGTGCGAGGCGACGACTTCGTCTGTTTCAGATAGTCGTCGTTGGCGTTGGCGCTGTCCCTATGGGATGGACCATGAATGTAGAAGGAGGCTAGCCAGCCATTCAACGCCACAATTCCGACCTTCCCTCATCGAGCTGTGCTTTGAGGAGGCTGGGCTGCCGAGGCGGGAGGAATGCTCTTGCTTGCCTCAGGCATAACACCAACAACATCACCCGCTCTCAGGGTGTGGACAACATGAAATCGTCTCCGATGTTTCCGCTTTTCCATCTTCGATCCCAGACTTAATCTTTTGCCCATACAATGTTTGTGCAAGTAGACATACCGCGCCTTGAGATGCTTGTAAGCAGCGATGCTAGCTATTTACGCACGAGGAAGAGCTGGTTTAAGAAACAGTTTGCACTTTGCACTCTAACGCTAAGTCAAGGAGGCGTTATCAGCTTCTTTTGTTCTCTCTCGTTAGGATGTTGCATAATGTTACTTTAGGTGTGTAAGGACGAAAAGAAACCAGCATGGGACATTATTTATTGAGATCGTCAAGTCCAGGGGCCTACAACTCTGCATTCTTCTAGGGCATATGCGCCGATAGTGGTCATGCTTTAGGCATTGGGGCCATTGAAAATGACGGTGAGTGATAGAGAAAAACTTAGAAATGCCCCTAGAAGCATCTAATCTATGAAGGACCACCACTACCATCCTCGCAGGCCATCATCTCGTTATAAGTCTGTCGCAGATTCTCAAGTTGCCTTGAGTGCAGGACCCCCTCAAGAGAGAGGTTGGTGAAAGCAGGCCGCTCTTGATCTCTCTGATAATTGATAACAGCAAAATCAGCTTCGACGGTTGCTGGCCCCGGCACCGCAGTGGCGAGCCCTGCCGCAAAACGCAGCAGGTGGGGGAAGCGACAACCTAGAGGTCGCCACGATAACTGAAAATCACCCTGACTGCTCTCGGAAGCCTTCCTCAGCGCTGTTTTCAAGTTGCAGTCCTCCGATGTCAGTTGCTGCATTGTCTTAAACTCGTTATTGAAGCCTTGATCAACGAGGGTACTTGGAAACGAATGTCTCAGCCTTTCCTCGTGCTCGCTAAGTAACTCCGTGAATTCGATTAGAGGGAGGGCTGCAAGAGATAGTGGCAGGACTGGGGGAGCAGCATCCGTCTTCTCTCTGATTCTTGTTTCGCGACCACAAGAAGCTAGTGACGCTACGGAGTATATTGCTTGAAGGTAAATGCGGGACAAGACCTTCGTAACCTCAGCCCTCTCGTCAAACTCCAGACGGCTGGCCATTCGTATCGTGAGGATGCTATTTCCTCTAATATGACGCTCGGCTTCATTGTGCCGTATCGTGAAGGGTCCAAACCTCATTTGTTCTCCACGACTAGCATCCTCCTCCTCCAGTACCAGTGTATCGGAGTTTGCATCAAGAGGAACGCCATTTTCACGAACAGCGCCGATAGCTGAAACCAGTTCACCAATGAGACTACCCATAATCGCTGTCTGCTGTCGGAGAGTAATGTTCGTCCCTCGCAACGAAGCGCTGCTTGAGTGGAACATGTCCAACATCTTGTGAAGCATCACAAGAGTCAACCACCACTGTTCTGACGGAGCCCCAGCCAATCTATGATCACTGAGGTATCGCTTGACGCGCTCACGGTTGTTCATATACCACGAGGATACTTGCCAAAGGGAAGACGCCTTGATGTAGTGAGGAGGTTTGCTCTTCATCTCTGAAATGAGGTCCTGCTGGTGTCGCAGGTATCCAGTCAAGGTTGTCAACGTTGTCATGAAATCATCTGGAACCTGGTCAATAGCGGCTTTTAACGCCAACTCAAGTTGATGAGCGCCACACCACACTCGAAGAAGCGCCTTAGAAGCTACGTCTTGGATACGAGAAGTGATCTCTTTACGCACTTCAGTCATTGACCCTGGTCCGTCCGTAGTCACACCAATGAGCTTTACCTTTCAATCCACATCCAATGACGAGAATGTCGCAGAGACGGACCTAAACAGTTCCCCTCCACTATAGTTTGCATACATAGGAATCCCCAGCAAATGAAAGCCATGAATGTCTCCATTGACTGGGACCCGGACTCTTATACCCAGTACACTGACGCCAAACGAGTCAGTGAAGGCACCGAGAGAAAATGAATATGTCCAAGCCATGCGCATCATCTCGCCAACCATTCCTAGACTAATAGCACAGGTGATGCCTGCGACCCTCGCTACATCAGCCGTCGATACGAATCCGATTGTGGTCAGCTGCCCTAGCTGCTCTTCAGATTGTCTCACAATCTGCGAACACTGGGCAAGCGACAACCCACAGCCAAGTAGATCTTGAACGTACCGCAGCTGAAGAAAGTTGGTGATTCTAACATTGTAGGATTGAATGGCCGTTCCCCCATGTGATCCTCCGTCTACAGCCGAAGATTGAACCTCTTCAAAAATTGAATCCGCTGGGGATTCTACGCCATTATCTTCAGAGTCAAACAAGAATCCCAAGATTATTCTCTCCACAATATCCTTTCCAATGTTAATGGTGGCTGCTTGCTCCTTCTTAGACAATATATATGCGTTGACGTATTCAGGGGTAGAAGATGTCTTGAAGAAAGTCCTATAACGATTGGCCATAGGCAAGAGCAGTGCCGAGGAAGTATTAGCTGCTGTGGAGTTCCGCTCCTGGAAATGATTCTCACGGAGCTCCAGATACTCCTTCCAACGGAGAGGATGCTGCTCCTCTAAGTGTTGCCGGAAATCGTCCGTTCGAAACTTGGGACCGCTCCACGACTGGTGATTGTTACCGTTTCGCCGACGCTTCTTCCTTGTTCTTCCATTGTCGTCAATGATATCCTTGTCCGCTTCAAGGTTCCTCGTGGCAGTTCCTGGTGGCGACGAGAGGTCGGCTCTGCCGTCAACCTTGCTATCAGCTACGCATACTTCTTCTCTTTCGTTATCCGGCTCGAATTCCTCACGACCAAAAGCAACGCAAAAGTGACACAGCACACGTTCTACCCTAGATGTCCATTCATTTCTTGCCACAACCTTCAAACCATACTCGTCTGCGTAGCTGTCTCTCCAGTCATAGTAAGGCTGCTGCTCGTTAACCTGCGAAGCCATCAGCAGCAGTCGCAGCAACGAAGCGAGCTGAAGATGGAGAAGAGACTCCCGATGAAGCTCGATCGTGGTCGTGGTGATCGAGGGCTGCTCGTCCTTACGCGGCGGAGCCATTAGCAGCAGCAGCAGCGAGCAAACAAGCAGCAGCAGCACCAGCGGGCAATACGAGCATCATTACTAGCGAGCCAAGGAGGAAAGAACAGAGTTCTGATCTCTGTCAATGCCCTTGGTGATGAGACAGGATGGCCTTCCTACAAGCTGGGAAGCTGTTGAAGTGGTTTTATGTTGGGTGTCTGACCGCTATTACAAAACATATCACGAAATCAAGGGACAGCAGGATTGTACGAGTTCCTGGCCCTGAAGTACTTCACGACTCTAAGTGGCCTGTACACGAGTTTATTTCTGGAAAGAAGATTGTCACCCAAAAAAAGTGGAAGATTAGAGGAGGACGAGGAGCTTGCAGGTGGACGTTAACGGGCAGCTCCGCTGACCAAGAGACGTGAAGGAACTGAGAGAGCAGCATCTTCATGTCATCAGCAGGTAGATGGCATGGCATGGCATGCATGCAGCTACTCAGCGCGGTCTAGGAGCCTCAATGTGCGACGTTCAGACCGTCACTGCTCAAGACCTGCAAAGCTTTGTAGGCACGCTTTAGCAAGGCGTGTATGTGCGTGTCTTTTACCCTATTGGTGGCCGCAAGAAAAAAAGTCTCAGATGCCACACTCTGCTTGGCAAGCAAGGAAACAGGAGAAGGGTATGTTTGCAAACATCCCGCCGAGGACGGAACGCCTGTAAGAACTTCCTCACTCATGAAGTGTTAGCCTACTTTGTCGGTGGCTTTAAGCACAGAAGAGGGAAAGGATCTGGCTCAAGGTTTCTGGAGACAATCACTCAGCAATGGGGAATGAGTTGGCAACGCTTAGTGCCTTCAGCAAGTATCCCCCATGGGTATCTCCGTTGGCACTATGTAAGTTTCTCCTGCGTCTGCCGGTGTGATAGTTTGTGCTGGTTATCTCTCCCTCTCCCGCATATCATCGCCCTGTACAGAGGGAGATTCCCGCTGAGTCCTATTATTAGCCAGAAACGCCACCACTTTGCCACAGGGACCTCCATCAATTACTAAACACTTCACCCAGGGAATCTGGACCAAGTACGGCGGCTCCGTGAACGCTATAGGCACGAGACAGGATCTCCTTTTGCGCTCTCATTGCGGGACTTTTGCCTCATCCTGCGGAATAGATGTCAACCAGAGGCCACGTACAGGCAGCAAAAAGAAGAGGAACAAATCGCTCTAAATCTTCTTTTTGGCTTTCTGGATGGAGAAAAGCGCGGGCTGGTAGATGCACATGAGCTCCTAACTCTTGCTGCTCTACTTACGGGCTCGCCGCCTGCCGACAAATTGCAATGTGAGACAGCGCCTGCTCGCTAGGGAATACCAGCCTTCCAGGAACTTTTTTTAAACATCTGCCAAAAGTCATGTTAGCTTCTTGAGATCCATCTTCTTTGCGCTTGTGGTGCTCTATTCTAGCCACCTGCACCTTCAGCCTTTAAATGTCGCTCAGATCTGGCCTAATTCATTCTCTCCTTTGTGGACGGCCTGCAGTTATCTTCAGCATCTTTGACTTCTTTAAGAAGGAGCAGCTGCCCCAAGATGACGTCATTATGCTTATGCGAACCGCAGCCACCGTGCTCTCAAGGATAGAGCCTAAGGTATTACATGGGGGATCGAAGGCCATCAGTAGACATGCATTTTTCCTTCGTCTACCTGTTCCGTTTCAGCGCCGGACACCTCTCTGTTCCTGCTAGGTCGCTCCGTTGTCATAGCTAATAGACCTCTTCAATTTCCTACCCCTGACCATTTCCTATTTTGCATGTTGGCTGCTATTTCCTTGGCTGGTTGCGTTAACGGCACTTCGTATGCAAAATGACACTTTCGAATGCTTATACCTCTCAAATTTATTGCCTGGCTTAGATTCCTTGCTACGCAGTAGAAGCTTTTGAGCTGGAAGCTTCAGAGTTGTATGTTCGACTGCACAAAGACATAGACAGTGAGCTCACGCTAGCGGAGTTCGTAGATTATTGCCTCAAGTCTGAGCCATCTAGCCATGTACGAAGACCTTTTTAAAGCACTTCTCCTTTTTCCGGTGGCTGCTTGGATGCCTGTTGTTGTTCTTTGTAGGACCTGCCCTGCCCTGGTGCTGTTGCCTGTCGCTAACAATACGAGATCCTCTCTTCCCTTCCTATACTCTTGATTTTTCCTGTCACTCTCCGCTTCCCGCATATTTGTGTGTCCTTCCCTCTTTCACTGCTTCATATATCCGACGGTTATTCACTATCTCATATTAGTTTTCTTTTAATTGACCAGTCCCGAAGACTTGTTGAATATTTCGATCGCAGCGGACAATGCTCAGTCATTAATTCACTGAAGTACGTTGATCCCGCCTTCCGGCTCTCAGACGAGTCAGTCAGACTGTCGCTCAAAAGGATCTTTGGTGACAAGCAGACTACATCAAATAAGCAGAAGCCTTTGCAGGTGGCCATTGCCAAATTCCGTACTCTGAGACCTGGCTGAGTTCGCTATGGGCTCCCTTATTCTGTCCTTTGTCTCCTTCGTCGCCTCTCCCCAAAGTGGCAATATCACTTGCGTTCTCAACTGTTAGGTCCCGATGTTGTGCTAACCAACCAAACTTAGATTATACGTCCAGCGCAGCTGGGAGACGGAAGTACAAGCTACGCCGTCTTTGGTCCGTCAGGATTGCCAACTCCAGTTCTTGGGATGGGTAGGACATTGGCCCTTGTTCCTTTCTCACATTTTCTCAGGCTGTGGTTATGATTCGTGAAATCCATCTTGTGGCCGTCCACGGCGCTTACTTGCTTGGACTTTTAAGATGTTCGCTGAATACCTGTACTGTCATGAGAGGCGGTTCCTCCTCAGCTCGCCCCTCACTGCTTGCTGGTGTTCAGTATAGAATAGGGGTAATATTAGTTTTATGCAGGTCCATTGACGTCCCCATCCTTTATCAGCGCCTTGAACTTTCTTCTAGTTAGGCCTTCCCTTGTTAGAGGGGCGTTTGTTTCCACTCAGCAGGTTAGTCTTCTTTTGACCCACCTGGAGAATGCAATGAAAGTTGAGGTTTGTTCATGGTGTGCCAGACCCGAGATTGGAAACATATATATGAGCGAGGAACGCTATCTAACGTCCTCATTATGTGGTACTTCATATTCCTTAGGAGAACAAAGGACTCTACGGTGTACGACTCTTTCGAGATGTAGTGGGATGCAACGAGCAGCCAGACGAAAATGTCAAGCAAGATGATCGCGTAGGATGGCGAATAGTGACGGTGGATGACTTTCTTCCCTTCGATCACGCCTCAGACCCTCTAGGAGCTCACTGCCCGGACTATTGCGAAGCATGGGTTGGGCTATTAGAAAAGGCAATAGCCAAGGAACTGGGTAATACTCGCTACCTAATGCTGTATCCCTGATAGACTTGATGGCCTCCTTGTCCCCTAGCGGTACGCTGTGGAAAAGAGATTGCAGTGTTCCGAGGCAATCTAACCCCCGCTTGATCCTTGCTTCCCGACTTCGAATCTCTTATCGCTACAAACTCTTCCCAGCTCCTGGTGTGCATTATGTGTTGAATTGTAGAACCCGCTAATGTGTGTGGCCCTTGCGAATATCTTATCGTTATAATCTCTTCCCAACTCTTGCTGTACATGATGTGAGAGTTGTGTTGCCCTTAATCTTCCATTGACCTGCACCTCTTCGGGCCTCAGGTGGATACGAAGCTTTACACGTCTGCTCCCCAGCATATCTCATAGAGATGTTGACAGGATCACCGGTAGAGGAGATCGACTTAATTGGTAAAGAACAGGTGAAAAAAACATCGTTCTAGCTCAGTCACGTCGACACGAAACTATACTTCTTTCTCTGTCCGATCTGTGTATGGGTGAGCTTTGCGTGCCACAAAGCACATCTCTCTGCCCACTTCGTCACTACCTTCGCTTGGCGATTCGTTTGATTGGCGTTCCGCGTTAGTCCGCCCCTACTGATTTCATTATGACGAGGTAGGGAACGAGTCGGGATCCAGTCCTATTATGGACAGCACTGTCGACATCGAGCGATTCTGGGATCGTTCTCTATGGCTGCACTGCCGAGCCGCAGACGTCTTTGCTTGACGCAACAGAGACTAACATAACATCAGGTGCTGAGCGGGCGTTAAGCCTTAACAAGAATGTAGAAGACCTAGCTGAGCGTCAATGCGCTGAAGTCCAGCCTTCCAATCTTCAGAAGGGTCATGGTGGAGACAGTATGGAAGAGAGCAAAGAGAGAGAAACAGCTGTCCGAGAACGGTCGATGAAGAAGGTGCCTTCAAGAAGAATGGTGAACCGCTTTCGACGACCCCTCGGCCTGTCCGTCAGACAATCCAAGGAGATACCTACATTTGTCCCTCCTATACGCGACAGAGCATGTGGCATCACTTATCACTACAATTACGCAGTGGATGAGTGCATAGAGGTCGTTCTTCTTTGATGCTTGGTCTCTTTTCCTCCCAAACACCGGCATTCTTTCCAAAAGCTATCGAGTACTCCGTCAGTTTTATTGTGCAGTAGTCCGAACCTTTCTTAGCATCTTTTGCGCTTGATGGTACACTCCGCTGACCACATACGTTATTTCAATGTCCTGCATCTGTCAGCAATCCTTGCCTATTACTGTCTTCTTCCGATTCGTCAGGCATCTCCTCTTAGCGCTTTACCTTCGTCCAAGCCAATCACTTGCTTCCATCGTCTTAAATCTTCATGACATAGGTTGAAGGCCTCTTCTTCGTTCGCTTCCGGTGCTCCCTGCCTCTCCTAGTCCCTTTATGGAGTGGCCCTTGGCAGGCTGAGGATCCGCGCTGGAATGAGATGAAAAGCGTCAAGCAGCTTCTCTGCCGACCAGAGGAAGAATCCCGCTCTACTTTCTGGGCAGTCAGAGAGGATGCCTTAAAGGTATTTAACCACTGGTTCACTTGCAAGCTACTAAAGGACAGGTAAGACAGCCTTACAAAGGGCGCAGGTTTTACAAGATTCTCTAGAATAGCACGGTCTTCAACCATTAATGCAAGCAAGAGGAAGTCTCGAAAACCCATACTTTTGAGACGCAAGGGACGCAGGGCTGCGTGGATATGGGTGATGGCTCATGTTAGGGCCAGGATCAATGAGAACCACAATCGTTGCTAACCGCCGACATGATAGCTTGCGGTGCCAAGAGCAATCTGGAAAGTGGGGGAACAGCATCCTGGGAAGGACGTTTGCCCAGTCACCCGAGCTATGGATCACCCTACCTCACTTTCCTTTGGAGATCACGGAGGCCGCAGACTATCTCTTCCAGCTGATCTTTACAGAAGGTAAACAGTAATCTACCTTCAGCCCCTCTTTCTCTCATGCCCTAACAATTGCTTGTCACATTTTCTTCACAGCTGTGCTATTATTTTTTGGTCGGCGCATATTTGAGTTCTTTTGCAATCATTAGTGGCATGCTGTCCCTAGAAAGACCCTGTACTGACGCTAACTCTCGCTTCAGATCCACGCCTTGGATTAGACAGATCCAGTTACCGGCTTGGGTTGCTGATAAAGACGTTCATTTGGACAGACCAGGACAACAAGGTATGACAGCGAAGAGAATGTCTATAAGAAATGAGAGAAGCGGAATATCAGACAGGCAATAGTGAAGCGATGCTCTTCGCACTTGCGCTTAAAATAGACGAATCTCAGTCTATTTATTCTTCCTTTCTATGCGTTCAGAGCCCATTTTATTAGCATCTTTCAGTGGCATCTCAAGGATAATTCCCTTGATGATCTAGGGGTGTTGGGCTTTCTGCGCTATTTCTCGCTGATGCGGCGCCTTGCTATCTTCTCTCCTCCGACTACTACAACTGCCTCCCTCTAAATGGTCCCACCACCCGCTGCGCTCTCATGAAGACTGCACAAGGCTTAGGCCAGGTAGAGCTGCTAGCCGCATCCTCCAATGAGAATATCCAGAACGGCGAGCAAAAAGTGAGCGCGCTTTGCTCAGAGTTTGATCCAAAGGCGACAAATGAGTAATGTTGTTCTGTTATAAACCTTCTAGGGCGAGAACAGAAGAGGCGACGAAGACTCAGAGAAGCAGGCGAAAGACAGAGTGGAAGGAGACGGTCAGAAAGCAAGATTGAAGGAGGAAGGCATGCTGCAGCTGCTGGAGCTTTCTCTCGGTGGAGCATATGCCGAGTTATCCCCAGGTAAGGCGAGTGCATAATCACCTCACTACCTCTCGAGCGCAAAAAGTCACTTCCTTTCAATTTGCAGGGCCACTAGCGCTTTCGTTTGCTTCCATCTGCTCAGGGTTTTTTTCGGTCCATGCGTCTCTCTGTCACTTTCAGTGTCCTCTGCCCTTAATGCACAACGCCATAAAGTGGGGAGACAGCATGTAACGTCTCATTATTGCCCTCAAATGCCTATCTTAGGACAATATGTGGTGGTGCCCTTGCTGCTTATCTCATCAGATGACAAAGGAGACACAATCCAGATTGACTGGCGCGCTCAGGGTTTGCACTCAGGTACGATTAACTACAACTGCACGAAGTCTCTGACTTGCTTCTTCATACCATTTCGCCACCAACATCACTCCTCTACTTCTCAAGGATTTTTTACTGTCTATACACAGCTTCTCAGTGTCCCAGCATCAAATTTCTTTCTTATTAGGCATTTTCCTCTGCTTTTCCTGATCAAGATGTTTTCACTCTAGACTTCTATGTTTGCGTCATCGGGAAGCCCGCCTGTCGACTACTACCGATGGAGAAGAGTGAGGCGGTTTTCCCCAGCTGATTGAGAGCTGGAAGTCTATCGCTGTGCCCAACTATCTCAGAAATAATGAAAAAATGAGAAGAATGTGCTACCACGTACTCTCTACAGAGGTGGAGGCGAATGTTTATCAATGTAATGCTTGACGACCATTGCATCAGACTGTAGCTTCGCCTGCAGCCACCGCTATCAGAGCAAGATGTAGACTATGGTCTCTGTCAGTCCCAAATATTTATTCTGTATAATCGTAATAATAATAAACTATTGATCTGACTTTTGTTGCCCGTTAGCGGCCATCCGTTGGGGCTGGGGCTCTTTCGTAGCCGCTAACCGCCCTGTGATGCTGGTCTTCTGACTTCTGACTGCATCAGCAAAAGATTTCTCGACGTCTACCAAAGGTTACCTTTCACTCCTCCTCAGCGCTACTGGGGACTCCAAGCTCATCATTAGGATTCGAACCCTATGGAGGTTGCCTTGCCCACGAAATCCTGCGCTCAAAGTGGTATTCATGCCTGCATCAGGGACTCGTGGACTGGGGTCAACCAGACCTTGTAAGGGTCATTGCCCCTTAACCAGCATCCTGCTGCGTTTCTAGCCTCGAGAGATATGTGATCTTCACGTCCTTCCAGGCTACTAAGCAGTTTATCACTGGCGCGTTAGCTCTACCAGAAGTCAAAGGACAGCTCTTCTCAATAAAGATAGCCTTGTCATCGTCAAGTTGAGCTGCTGCTATAGATAACTTACTTCGTCCAGCAGAGCAGCTCACAACTCTTCCCACTGTGTACAGCCTTTTTGTGTTGTTCGTTATCCGCCCGGAAAGGACATAATGTCTTCGCAGATTATTCAAGCGAAGATAAAGAAGCTGGTGGAGATCCGAACGGACTCAAGCACCATGTTAGACGCGCTCAACTCTCTGTCGGCGTTCTACGAAGCCCATGCCGATGCCAGCAGAGGAGCACATGGTCAAGACAATAAAGCTGCTATCAAAACGACCGCGGATGCTCGTAGAGAACTACGGTCAGACCTCGAAAAGCAGAGCTTCCGTCTCGCCGAAGAGTTCCTGGCTTCGTTTGAGGACTTTGAGGCCAGGGTGGAAGACTTAGAAAGGGTGACGACGGAGCTGGACAACAAATGTCTTAGTATTCAACAGAGGTAAGTTATTCATGTATGCCTGTATGTGTGGCCTTAAGGCCTTGGCATCAGATATCTCTTGGGCGCGTGGACATGTGCTGACTTGTCAAGTGCGGGATACGCAGTTCTTCTCGTGTTGCCAATAGTTTAGTCACGTTTGGCCCTGACCTAGCCGTGCCTAAACTAGTCCACTGTCCCGGACCAACATTAATGAAAGGTTTACCTGTGCAGGATCCAGCAAAATAACGAGGACACGTCGCGCTTTATGACGCGCATAACTGAGCTGCTCCAGAAGAAAGATGTTATGCAGAAAAGGCATGCTTCCCTTTCCCGTTTCTTGGAGAACTTCCAACTCTCAGAGGAACAGGCTGAGGCCCTACGGACAGCTCCTGTGGATGCTGCGGAGGAAGGAGAGTTTTTTCGCGCCCTCCGAAGAGCGAAAGAGGTGCGAAAGATGTGCCAAGATCTACTTAGTTCGGACCACCACACCGCTGGCATTGAACTCCTAGAAAGGTCTGCAGGATATCAGGACATTGCATATGACAGACTCTATCGGTGGGTCCAGGACGTGTGCTCAAACGTCACCTTAGATCTAGTGGATGTCATTCCTGTCCTTCATCTTGTTATGCGAGAGCTCGTTGAGAGACCAGCTTACTTCCTTCACAGTCAAGAGACAATATGCTCCCTTCGGTCCGGACAGCTCCTCCGTCGGTTCATCTTTGCCCTCTCGCGGGGCGACAGGCCTATAGAGATGCATGCACATGATCCTGTTCGTTTTGTCGGTGAGATGCTCGCCTGGACTCACCAAGCACTAGCTGCTGAGAGCGATTTCCTTCGGGCCATTAACGGCTTAGAGGTTGGAAGCAAAGGGAAGCCTGGTAAGAGCAGTGAGCTGAACCAAAGGAATACAAATGAAGAGGCCACTGGAAACGCCGAAGTAAATATGGAGAGGACAGCCATGACGATAGAGCAGAGTCTCCATCTCATCTTTGACGGAGTGTCGAAGCCCCTCGCTGCCCGCGTCAAGCAAGTCTGCGCCCAGCAGAAGGCTGCAACCATGGCCTATCGCCTCTGTCATCTAGTCGGTTTCTACTACGTAACAATCTCCAGCTTTCTTTCGCAGTCGGAAGGCCCACTTACTGCCAGTCTTGCCGAGTGTCGCCAAGAGGCCAACCAGACTTTTAAAAAGCTACTGGAGGGGTACATAAGTAACCTTCGCAATTCTCCGCCACCTTACCCTTCTGATCTCTCGCCGACAATGTTTACCGTCGAGGCTGTTGCTCTCATGTCGGAGCTCTGTGAAACGTACGATAATTCGCTTCTGGATGAATCTGAGCCCGAGTGCCAGATCGGCAGCACTCTTCTACAACTCTCAGACGCACTTCTAGCAGTGACAGAGGACAGTGCTCAGGCGCTAGATCGTTCTGACATCTCTGTGCTTATGCTGAACAATATCTATCACCTGACTGAGCCACTTAAGAGGTTTGACTTCGCAGGTCTAGTGGTCAGGGACCTGCTAACAAAGGCGGAGGCCTGGCTGTCTTCTCTTGGACAGAATCAGGCCCAAAAACTTCTGACTAGCCTTGGGATCAGTGAAGTAGTAAAGAAGATACACGAGAACAAAGGAAAAGAGGTAAGGATTGAAAAGCGACATGCAGGAGGCTGCAGTGCTAGCGGAATGGGTTGATTCACCGTTCCTGTTATTGACTGCAGCTTGCTAGATTTATCAATGCCATGATTCTGCAAGCCGGAAGACTAACTCTGCTTTGCTTGCAACCGCGGCTCTTTGTTTCATGTTGTTCAGCTCTCCAAGCTACCTGGGCTGGACCGCTATACTCTCGCCCATGCTATGCGCCAGTTTTATGGAGTACTTGCAGAGTTTAACCTTCCTCAAATTGATCGATTAAGAGACCCCGTTCAGAGAGATAAAGGCAAGAGAGAAATCTCCATCCTCCTCTCGAATGCCCACAACACCATCTATGAAGCCTTGCACGACGAAAAGAACGGATACGAGGACCCATTCTCCATAACCCTTCATTCTCCAGATCAAGTCAGAGCCCTTCTGGACATAGTGTGATGGGACCTCAGGCGTCTGGCGAGGGTTGAGGGATTCACACAGCACTGCTTAGCTTTTCTGACCTTCTGAGTGGTTTCCCGGTGCAGGTGAAGTCGTCCCCTACTCCATCCCAAAAGGAGGAAAGACTGAGAGCAATACATATTCCTTCTGCCATCTCACGTCTCTTCTGCTATATAGCTCAGCCGTCTATCTTAGCTCCATGGGAGCGAAATAAAGGTTGTCCGAGTGCCAGTTCTATTCTGTTGCATCACACACAACAACCTCTGACTGACAGATGGTTATAGCAGTGCGCTTCCGGGAACTAGGAGAGAGAACAGAGCCCGAAGGAAAAAGAAGGCCGGGGACGCCTTTCGGACGTTCTGGTACAGGAGATGTCGTCGCAGTATCCCTCTTCCCTTCCTTTTCTTCGTGAACTGCTCCCGTCTTGGGTAAGTGGCCATAGCCTTTGCTTGGAGGTCCTCTCCACAGTCTCTCCTTCACGAGGAAGACTGGGAAGGAGGATAGCATGAAGAGGATCCCCGATAGGGACGGTCCCTGACACAGAGGATCAGCTATGAGAACCAAAATGCAGAGATAGATCATATGAAGCAATAAGGGCACTCAACGACATAACGTTGGTGGTACACATATAGATACCGTGCAAAGAGCATAGCAACTACAAAGGTAGAGTCGTTTATGGGAGAAAGGGTGCCACTCAACTGGTTGTTCCACAAGGCAAGAGGCAGCAAGCGTCATCGACATGGTGATGAGTACCAGAGGAGAAAAGGGATAGCAGCAAACTTTGTATGGACGAGAGACATGACTCTTTTTCCTCCTCAGCGTGACCAGCGAAACTCCTGCTAAACCGTAAGTGATCCATAGGGAGATTCCAACCCCGCTGATCAAGGACTGGGGAGCCAGAGGGAAGGATAGAGTAAATAGAAAGTATTTAGGCAGTTCAGAATTAGATTATAGTGGAATAGTGAAGAAGGTATAAGATGACGCCTGGCCTTACAAGAACCAAGACCCGACCGTAGGAAAAGAGGAGACTTGATGCCTACCTCCACATCCGTTACTAACGCTAGAAGGGATGACCAGCAAGCTTGAGCCACGAGAGCATTTGAAGGCGACGAAGTGCGGGAGCTCAGAGCGCCCAAGCCTCGGGGTAGATCGCCATCCCTAGCTGAAGCTAAATGACGGCCTTAGCGACAAGGAACCAAAAACATAAACTGAAATATAGACCATTGAAGGGGAACAGGTTCAAGAAGGGGAAATCCTGTTCAGAGAGTGCACCAGCGACTGCCTCGCACCATAGTGAATAAAGGATATAATCTTGACCTTGGACGAGATAGGGGACGAAGAAGAGAAGGACAGAACCCAGCGCTTGAGTGTGTTAAGGTTTGCCAGAGCATAGGAGGATCTCCTTACCCATAACTAGTCTTGCTCCAGTCATCAACAGGCCGTTCAGCGCGCCAAAGGCAGAGAGAGCAACGCCCAGTCCCATGATGATCTCGCCAGCCTTTCCTGCCACCTCTCCCCCGAAATCTAATGCTAAAAGCTTTGTGGAGGCCACCACCTTGAGGGGAAGCACCGCCATGTAGATGACGTTAAGTACCATGTAGAGAAGTGTGACCAGGCAAATTCCAGCGTTAATGGCTCGAGGCAGAACTATCTCAGGATTAACAATCTCCTGAGAACAACGGATCAGAAGTCAGCGAAGGAGCCGAATGCCTATCTGTTCATAACCTCGTCGCCGTTGTCTTCTGGACTCCTTGGTTACTCCTGTTCCCCACTCTCTAAATCTGTTCTGCCGTTGTCTCTCTCTTTACGTCTTATGTCGGCACATAAGCTACCTCTAGCCACTTCTTCGGTCTGTCATACCTCAGTTAAATAGTTGGCCTGCACCCACCTAACGAGAGACAGGATTGGGATCAAACAGCTGATACACCTGATGGGGACCATAGAAACACTAACCCGTCGAAAGCCCATAAAGCAGCGATCAGGGCCGTCCCTAGATTAAGTTTGAAGCCAGCTTCTGAAGCGGCAATCGAAGGCGATGGCGAATCTGTGACCGTGGCGTCTTCGGGAGACGATGTCGTTGAGGAAGAAGTTGATTGAAGTCCGAAGGAAGACAAAGAATGGAGTGCTCCTGTCAGTATCATAATGATAATCACCACGAACTTGGCGATTGACGCCCCGTTTTGGATGTTGGCACCGGTTCTGGACCCGAACATGTTTGCTGCAGATAGAAACCAGATGGCTGCTATCGCGGCAACCTGCAAACAGAGACAAGCGACAGATAAGTTAAGGCCCAGAGAAGGCCGTATTCCAGGAATGGTCAACGCAACCAAGCTAGAGTTTATTCCTCACAAGCGAGCAAGAAGTATATCATATAGAACCCCAGCAGGCGGACTACCACCTTCACTGATGAAGAAGCTTCCTTGTTGGTGTGATTTGAGTCGACTCCCTCCGAGGATGAAAACAGGGAGACCACATATTCAGCAAATACCAGAGACACCAGGGCAGCCGAGCCGGGGTTCAAGAGCAAGTTCTTGGTCCATGAGAAGGCTGGCATAAGACACCATACGTGAGACATGGTTTAGTAAGTGACAATTAGAAAGGTGCGGGCTGTCTAGCTGCAAACAAGGAAGCCAGAGGTTCTAGTACTGTGTGGCAACAGCCTTAGCAGAATAAAAAGCTTTTTAGGGAAGGAAGCACCACGCCGGCAGCGATCCACACAGGTTATCAGCACAGGAGAGCGCAGCAAAGGTGCTTCTTATACAGACCGAAGGCCATTTGCTTGCCAAATGCAAGCTGGAAATAGAAGTACTCCGCCCCTACAAGAAGGCTTCGTTTAGATGCCACGAAGGTAGTCTCTCTCTCGAAGTTTGTCAGCATCTCTCGGTCTCCTATCCATGATCGCCTTATCCCTTTATGTCTGTGGATTATGGTCTTATTTAGACTCCTCTCGATTGGGTTCATATTTTGTCTCCTCTCCTTGACTGTTTGGATCACCTCCTGCCGCATGATAAGCGCAGAGCAAGCAATCTATTCTATTGTCGTCCTGGATAGGGTGAGACCAGCAATACCTACCCGCATGGGGGAACGCGGCTCCCAATTCAGCATAGCACAGTGACCCATAGGCCACGAGTATGCCAGCAAATAACCAGACGGCAACTGTCAGTATCGCCGATCCGCCACAATTGGCAAGGACGATGCCCGGACTCACTGCATAATCCGAACAGAGAAGTAGGAGATTAGTTTGAGATTGGGGGAGGACGGGGAGACATAGAGATCATCTGAAAACAAGCAAAAATGAACCCGATTGAAAGGAGTGGACAGACGTGTTTGGTGGCGAGAGACTCACAGAAAATCCCGCTTCCAACGATACTTCCAAAGAGTAGTGAAACACTGGCCGGGATCAATGTTGTCAGATTTATGCTACTGGATTGATAAGTCATCTTGAAAGATAACATGCAACGAGCTTACGCATCAAGAAAGCCTAGTCGTCTGTCCGGAGTGCTCTGACTTCGTAGAGCTTCTGGCTGAGCGTCGATTCCATCCAGTGGCGCTTGCAGAGGAAGTGATGGATCCAGCGTGATGGCTTCAGCACCTGCTTCAAGGCCAAACTTTGGATCGAGGCCCTCCTCCTTGGACATCTCAGTACCTGCACTGACTCTAGTACAACTCCTACAGCTTCCCAAACAGCGGTAACATCATAAAGGGGAAGGCTCGACGTTCTTGTGCGCAGACGCTTATCACATTACCCTCTGCATATCGGCCTATTGACCAGACAGCTGGCCTAAGATTGGAAGCAACAATGGCAATAACGGAGCTTGGTGCTGCATCGCAGCCTCCTTGTCCTTTGGTTCTGACTGTGTAAGGCTTGCTTCCCGATATCAGCCTTCATCAGCCTTCATGGAGATCTTGAGCCGGCAGATCCAGGAGCGGAGGCAGGCAGAGTAGGAGGTCAGAAACTGCCTCCTGCTTTCTAAGAAGAACTTTGGACCTGTTGAAGTCGAAAGTGGCACGTGATGGTCACTATTAGGTCGTATTTCTTATCAGAACTCGTATTAGCTTAGTCTGGTCTTTGCCATAATAATAGTATGTACGGTATTATAAGTCCCTATTTAGACCATAAAGTCTTAATATTGGCGCTATTTACTCTTCAAGTCCACGAACGGAGGTGGTCGTGCTTCTGTGGTCTATGAATGACTCATCACCTCTCTCTCTCTCTCTCACTCTCTCT
>FLMG01000893.1:35519-55559 GCA_900088475.1 Hyphochytrium catenoides
CTCCCTCTCTCTCTCTCTTCTTTCCTCCCACTCTTGTCTCTCTCTCTCCACTTCGCTTGCCCCTCTCTGTCTCCGCTCTCCGCCTCCTTCTCTCTTCTAGTTCTTGTCTCTTTTCCTCTCTATTTTCTCTCTCCCTCCCTCTGTCTCCCTCTCTCCGTCTCTCTCGTTCTCTCTACCACCTCTCTGGCTCACTGTCTCTCCTGATTGAAGGGATGCCGGTACAAAGGGCAAGCTCCCATTGTTCTTTGCCCATAGAGCTCACAGCTGCGAAGCTCATTAACAGACAGCACCGAGAGAGAGGAGATCTTGGATAGCTTCCAGGCATAGAAACTTCCCTATCCCCACGTCCATACTCCTAAGGCAGACAGGAACTCATCAATATCCTCAAAAGCCAGAAGGTGTCCCCAGGCCAGACCCTAAGTCTGTTACTCAGGCACCTTTAGCTTGTCAGCGAGCGATCCACACTTCTGCCATAATCTCCCTTGGACCTCAGACCCTCTTCGGGAAGCTGGAGCTCCTACGTCCGTATTCGTATCTCCTTTGGGTCCCAACGTTATATGCGCACTTCTTTTCCCCTTAACATTCTGAGGCAAGTCCCTGGCTTATTGCACTTCTGTCGAATCTGTGATCTGAGCTGATCGCGCTGAAGAGAGAGAAGTCAGAACCATTGGGCTACCGTTCACTTACAGAGCAAGCACACCTGGGACCATGGAGGAGACTTGCTCTGTAGGGGAAACAGCTGCCTGTGCTCCAGCCCTTTCTTCTTCCTGTGGACACTGTGCAGGTCATCAACAATGCGAAGCACTCTCCAGTGATTCCTCTGGGTCCGAAAGTTGTCGCCAAATCCGTCAAAGCTCGCCTGACACTACTGACTCCTATCAACCCCCAGTCAGCTCCCCATCTCCTACGAGTAGGACATTGCCACCGACTACTAATGCTCCTCCTAGCAGGAAAAGATCACTGCGCGACATGGGTTGGAAGTATCCCTACGAATATGATGTAGGTTTCTTCTGGTTCGGCAAGGGAAACAGGTGTAAGAAGCACCCTGTTCCCCCGACTGCCCTCTCCCCTACCAAGATATCCGCGTCTCCTCCCTCACCTTCTTGTACTGCCTCGGAAAGAGATGTATGCGAGTACTTTGACCCTTCAAAGCCTAGCATTATCTACGTGCATGGATGGGAGCCGGGAAAGACGAAGATCGGCTGGAGAGAAAGCTTCAATTGGATGGAAAATCTTCCAGGTTATTCTACCTCTATAGATCATAACTTTGGAGACGATTGGATAGACGCAGGATACAATCTAGGGATATTCTACTGGAGCGAATTTGCGGATGAGCCGCTTGTGCACTTTGCCGAGAGCAAAATATGGACTGTGAATGGCCTCACCGGCATGAGGTAAGACGAGAGGGAAACCATATGTAATCTAGGCTAAGAGAAAGTATACGAGAAAGAGTACATGGGGCCAAGGCGACAACGGTATAAGGCATACTGGATCTGAACCATCACTCTGAAGATGGGTCTTCGTAGGTACCGCACACTGAACAGGGAGACCGGAAAGGTATCATTTGTGTACGTCGACACGTCCAAAGATGGGAAATTTCCAGGTAGGCTGAAAGGGATAAACAGCTTTCTTCTAAGCCTCTTGATTTGTGGCTGTCTGTCCAGCTGCTATCTCACTCTTGAACGCCTTTTTTGCGGTCTCTAGCCCTGAACGCGCTTCCGCATTGCCTCAATGTTCAATGGGTTTGTTGAAATCCTGACAGTGCTAACTTTTTCTCTTTATTCGATCCTGGTAGACGGCATGCCTGTATGCACCGTGGCTGAGATTTTCGTAAAGTTGTATGTGCATATCTTTCAAAAAAACTGCTACACGGGGCAGTCCGTCAGGGTAGTCGGTCACTCTACAGGTCCGTTAAGCACCATAATGGTAGTTGAACAAGTGGGAGAATTTTGATTGAGAGACCTTGCGGCAATCACATATGGGTCTGGGCAATACTTGCCTGCAATACTCGTCAGCAACTTTGAGGTCCACCCCGATCATCCTACTTGTCGCCTCTGACCTCATACGCTTGCATTAACACTACGCTAATATGCCTTTTTCATCCCCTACATTTGCTCTAAATCCCGCTGCGAAACTCCAGGTTCCCAATTGGCCATTCACGCAACAAAGCTTCTCTACGACCATTACGACCAGTTTCCTCTATTCCTTCCGCCTACCAGAGTGGCACTCATTGACGTGTACTTCTCCAAGTTTCGCAAGAGCTATCTTAACGGAGTATCTACAGGAAGACAGTGTTTCGAGGAAGCACGGTACCTTGTGACAAAGAAGTACGAACCAAGGTTTCTTCGTGGTCGCTCTTTTCGTGGCAGACTATGATCCTTTACCCCCTTCAGTTTGGTTGTCAAGCTCCGTACCTCCCTTGCCTACACAAACAGCTTTTAGCGAGGGTGAAGAAAGCTACACTTAACTCCGCTGATCACTCAACCCCGCTGATCACACCATCTTTACTTTGTAATCTCCCCCACATTGTTAACTCGCAGGGAGGTCCTGTTGGAGCAGTACAAGAGCTCAATCATTAGCGACTTATGGATCATTGGCGACCCCAACGAGAGATTGAGGACTCTGTGCGGCGTGTATGTCATTCTCAAGCTTGAGAACATCCACCATCTTAGCTTGGAAGCAAGGCAAGTCTCTTCCTTCCCTATTAGCGGTCGGCTGACTTACCTTGGAAATATTCGTTCTCCCGCCTAGGGAAGTGTATGTGGTGGTTGTTCCCACTTTCAATTCTAATGTTGTTCGTCACCCCTGGTGTAGGCACATGAGTGGCCCCAATCAATACTTCCACTTCCTCTCAGAGCTGCAGGGTTCCAAGGTTGAGCTAGTGGAGAGTCCAGAGGATAGCACGAACATCGCAGATGAGATTCGACTTTTTGTTCGAAGACTGTCGGATACGAGACTGAAGAGGCCTGTAGAAGGTTAGACTTCTTAGCCCTTTTTGCTACTACGCTTTTAGAACTCGATTACTTAATGCTACTTCTGAAGGCTCTGTGTTGGACTCCTGTATAGTTTACTTGCTTATAGTCTAACGCTTCGACCTATTCTAATCCTTTTTTAACGAAGCTAAGTAGATCATGCTTCCCCCGGCTGGTCGAGTGCATGCAGAGGTCCTTTTTGCTGCGGGAAGGTATCCTAAGCTCTAATCCCTGCCTTTCCCGTATTCCAACAGTAACGTCACGGACATCTATGCCTCCAGAAGATCATGAGTTGAGGTTCTTTATGTCCAGACCCGTTGTGCTTTATGAGCTGGGTCCTTCCCGATTCAAACTCACATGGGCTAGCACCAGACCCGCGGACGAAGGGAAAGCAGATTCTACCTCATTCCGGCGGGGCATGGCAGATACTGTTGCTGCTCTTATAAGTGCCCGGCTGACACCTGCTGTTGCCCCTCCTAATCTGTCGGAGTCTCATTTGCCCCATTCCTGAATCTTCATTACCTAGTACCGCAGCCCTGAGCTTAGACAGTTTGACAGTTAATGAAGGACTGAACAGCAAAGCTAGAGAGAGTGACCGACAGGAGGTCTCTGGGGAAACCTGAGAAACCTTGGCATATGTAACAGAGTAGACAAGAGGCCTATTGCACTCCGGCTATCTGTGGTATGCATCAGGTTATGGGGTACGATTTGTTCTACGCATGCTGGACCACGACTTCATATAGAGGGCAATACGACATAGAAGGATTATCTGTATGTACAATGTACCCATGACTCATTTTACTAATCAGCGTCGACGCGAGATTGCAGACTGGCTTCTTCAACTAACCGTAGATGGGAGCCCACTGTTTCTCTCCCTTCCTATCTCTCAGTATAGCCTCTTTCTCACCTTTTGCTGATGCTCTTTCATTCTCTTTAATGGATGGAAAAGCGACTACTGCCAGGGGTTAGCTTGGCTGCTTCTCTAACGTGATTGGCTCAGAAATATCCGGCACCCTAGTTCTTCTTGCTCCACTCGCGTAGCAGTTGCTCTCGCCAAGGATCCTCGACATAAGCATAAGGCATGCCGTCCCACCACTGGTTGGTGCTTAAGAGTAGGTCCCTAGACGGTGCGAAGCTGTTGCTTTCAGCTTCGAGGAAGGAAGCGGTTTGATTGCGTTGAGTAGACTTTTCTTCCATGGAGATGGAACAGAAATGAATCGATCCGAGAGGGCAACATCCACCCGTGCACCTTGTTCCTACGCGTCAATCATCGTAGAAAGGACAATAGAACCATTTGACAGGGGAGAAGATAGTTTAGAAACATTGATTGGAATAGGATGCGAGGGCCAATCTGTGCAGGTAAATGTCGCTACAATGTCGTCACCAAGGGATATGAAAAAGAGCACGAAGACAGGGGTAGAGTAGCACCTTAAGGCAACCGACTACCTGTTCTCCTAAGAACGGTGACTTAGCGTTAAGCAAGAAAGGGAAACTAAGAGAGAAAAGGAAGTAGACAAACCACTGAAATGAGCAAACGGTAGAGATAGGGTCACCACAGACCACCTACCAATGCTCTCGAGAGCCATCTGCTGCAGGGTGACAAGCTTGTTCGGAGGGTTACGGTGGATATCTCCCTCTCGGTACTTGCAGTAACCTCTCTTGCAGAATCCAGCTCTGGAGAAGAAGAGATTGGGCAGAAGAAAGCAATATGAAGAGACAGCTCCGTCAACACGTCGACGCAGTGATGTGAGGCCATTACGAAGTTTACCTCGAGCAAAAGTTCACGATGTCAATTCGCTTTTGCAATGAGCAACCTCTCTCAGTCAGACAGCGGTACATCTTCCTGTCGAAGATAATAGAAAGGAGGTGAAAAGTTGAGAAGGTGCGCAGGATGAATTGCAACAAACATGGTTGTCACCCGCAAAGATCTTAGTCACTTCCAGGAGGAATTTAAGTGGACATTCCCTTTGTCTTTAGTACGATTTCACAAATATCCCTCTTAGAAAAGGTCTTACCCCGCACAAGGACACATTTTCCTATCGGCTAACTTAAAGCGTTCTGGACAGTTGAACTTGCACCACTCAATAGCCTCATCGGTACAGGCTGAAGCATTGATGAGAGAGGTAAGAGACGGGAATAACGGTAATAGAAGGGAAGCGGAACCAGTGGGATCGCTGCGGAGTTCGGATGCATGGTATCGTAGTGGTAAGATAGTGAAAGAGACGTTTGGGCTTACTTCCCACCGGGGGATACTTGGGGTAGCTTGTCTGAAGAGCAGCGGCGTACAGTTGATGGTAAGGCAGAGGAAGGAGGTGTCAGATTTGTACGGGCATAAAACACTTTCTTCACATCAACCATCTTATCCAGATCAGAGAGGAAGAGAGCTACTATCCTTCTACCTGCGCGAGGACCAATTGACTTGCGGTGCATAGAATCAAGATGAGAAGATTGAATCTTGAACCAGAAGTTGACATCTTAGGGCTTCCATAATAGCAGTAGGCAAAGGCCGGGCAGCTGTCTGGACGACTTTCGTCTTTCCCGCTTCTGCTTATTGTGTCCTGTACACCAAGGAGCATCGTTCGCTCTGTTTTCACTTTCTGTTAGCTTGGAGAAAATAGGCACAACTATGCCACACATTCTTCGAACCTGAAGATGCTGCCTGACTGGTTGGTAGGAAAGAAGGAAGAACTCTGTCGGGGTGAACTCGCCTGTTAAGAGGGCCAATGGAATCTGTCCATTGCCATTGACGGTTGGTAGGAAAGAAGGAAGAACTCTGTCGGGGTGAACTCGCCTGTTAAGAGGGCCAATGGAATCTGTCCATTGACGAAAGGAGTGCGGCTAATAAGGCTGTTAATGGGAATCACTTGCAGACGTCATTCATCTTGTCTATGGCCCATTGGATGTAGAAAGTTCTTTTGATTGGTGGCCGGAGGTGGTGGCTCTAAGCCGTCTCCGCTAAAAGAAGACCTCTTCAAGCGGCAATAACACGCGCTCAAGTAGAGGACCACCGAGGAACCACCTAAGCTTAGGGACAGGACGACAAACGATTCCAAGAAGACTTATTGTCAACTACTCCATCCTCGACATCACTTCTCCGCCCAAGGCGCCGTGGTGGCAACATCATCGATCCTTGATTCATCTCCTCACCCCTCCTCAATCAGTCATTATCATCTCAGCAACAAGAAGTGCAATAGTCGGAAGCAGATTCAGCCTGCGTGCATACGAGTAGTAGGAGGAGAGGCGGCGGACCTAGAAAGTGCACTATCCCACTGACAGACAGCAGCCGCAGCAGAGAAGAGAGGAGGGAGAATCTTCCTAAAGTTCTATGTAACGGCCAACACCTGGATCCCCCTTCCACTATCAACACCTTCAACCTTATCCAGAGAGCCCCCGGGAGCTCAAGCTGGGAAGGTTGACCTCTTATAATACGCCAAACTACTATAATCCAGCAGGATAGTTCTATACTTGGAGAGAGAAGTAGTAATCCAATGTTGAGCTTGTCAGAACTCTTTAGCGGCCATGCCTCAATCCTATTCCCCCTATGCCTTGACCAGCCACAGCGGGAAGACTCTTTAGTTTGAATCCTACGCCACCTTCTTGCTAGCTACTTGCAGCAGAATGAAGGACGTGGACCTGCACTGATGATTGCTCTCATCAACTCGCTTACCTTCTCAAGCTTTCTTAGTTGCTGATCTTCATGCAGTCGTGTTCACCGCCCTCTACGCCGCCGCATGCAGGAGAAGTATCGTGAAGTAGAGCATTGTCAACGAGCTCCTGTCTTCTTAGCTTTTGGCAAGATAGCTTGGCAAATCGGCTGACAGTCTGGTACATCATCTTCTCTCCTGGTGGGTAACAATGGCTGATAGCAACGGATCCTCGCTGCTGAAGCTCCTTCCAACGGTAGGAACGGCCCTTGCCGCAGGAGCATTAGGGTTTATTGCATCAAACCGCTCCCTCAAAACTTCAACAACGAGAAGCAAGGTCAAGGAACTCCCCATCTTCTATCGCTATGCTATTGACTACTCCATGCACCAAGAGCACAGGGAGAAACTCCTTGCCCGCTTCGCAAAGCTCAAAAATGTGCCCAGTCACAGCGCGATTATTCTTCAGGGTGGATCTGAACCTACTCGGTATGACACGGACGCGGGCATGATCCAGTTCCGGCAGGAGAGCTTCTTCTACTATCTGTTCGGCATCAATGAACCAGGGTGCTTTGGTGTCATAGATCTCGATAGCAAGAAGTCCATCCTATTCACTCCTTTCCTTGATGACGACTATGAGCTTTGGCAGGGCCCAAGGCCAAAGAAAGAGGACATCAGAGCCAAATACGGAGTGGATGAGGTCTACTTCACCACGGAGATGGTAGAGGTGCTGCAATCAAGGAACATTCGCCGACTATACCGGTTGAAGGGTCTTAACACCGATAGCTTTGAGATCACGAAGACAACTGCGCAGTTTGAAGGGATGGATAAGTTTGAGCTTGAGGATAGCACATTGCACCCGGAGCTGGTGGAATGTAGAGTCTTCAAAACTCAGAAGGAGATCGACATCATGCGTTATATCACTAAATGCTCGTCCGAGGCACACATCCAGGTGATGAAGCGCGTCGTTCCGGGAATGTATGAGTACCAGATGGAAAGCCTTTTTTTGCACGAATGTTACTTCAGAGGGGGAGCGCGCTTCCATGCCTATGTCTGCATCTGTGGAGCAGGTCATAGCGCGTCGTTCTTGCATTATGGGACCAATGACAAGCTTATCAAGGATGGTGTTATGGTGCTGAACGATATGGGGAGCGAGTACCACGGCTACGCCTCTGACATTACTTGCTCATTTCCTGCCAATGGAAAGTTTACTGCTGATCAAAAGTTGATCTACGAGGGCGTGCTTCTTGCCCATGACCGAGTGATAGAAGCAATGCGTCCCGGAGTATCCTGGCCAGATATGCACATGTTGTCCCACAGGGTGATGACCGAATACTTCGTGAAGCATGGACTCTTCGTCAATGGTTCAGTGGATGAGCTCATGGCCGCGCATGTCTCTTCTTTCTTTTACCAGCATGGGCTCGGCCATCTTATCGGCCTAGACGTCCACGATGTCGGTGGCTATCCAGGTGGCACTTCCCGCGCGAAGGAGCCACCAGAACTGCGACCTCTTCGGTGCGGGAGAATACTAGAAGAGGGTATGTGCATAACGGTGGAGCCCGGCTGGTACTTTATCGACGCGTTCATAGACAGAGCCTTTGCTGACGAGAAGGTGGCTAAGTACTTGAACCGCAGCATGGTTAATAAGCTCCGAGGCTTCGGCGGTGTAAGAATTGAGTCTGACGTGGTACTTGTTAAGGGAGGGGTTGAGAATTTGACTCATGTACCAAGAACCGTGGACGAGATTGAGCGGCTAATGGAGAGTGGCAGCTGGAAATAGCTTAAAGTCTCAAGCGGTTAATATGGCAATAGTTTGGATTCTCAACTGAAATCCATCTTGCTTGTTGCTCCGCTACGGCGCAAGTTTTTGAGAAAAGTTTTAGGGGACGAATCTCCTGTTAATGCTGCCCAAGAGAGCCTAAGGAATAAAATTTGTCGAAGTGTGTCGGTCGCTTAGATGGTCTTTCACGGCCTGCGATGCAACTCTCTGCTATAGATTATCTAGCCTTTGTATCAGCTTTTGTTTGCTCATCGAATGCCATAACTTTTCCTCGTTCCGGTGCTGGCGCCATCCATATCTGGCAACCCCCCGGTCTCGGAAGCTTGATAGCAGGGGTCCTTCCTAGGACATTGGGGGGTTCTCTCCATTCTCTTACGTGATGGCTTGCAGTCTGGCAATCGCTGCATCCCAGCATTGGCAGTAAACCGTAGTGTTTAGCAGATAGAGCTATCATTCCCACTCAGTCTATGGATAAGTTGTTTCACTCTCTAACTAAGGACCATGAGTACTAAGTGGAGAGAGAAGAGGTCCTTGCTGAACAGTAGTACTAGTTGCAATCAGCAAGGGTGAGGTCTCTGCTGGTTGCCACAAGGCATTGACCTTTAGTTCTACTGATGGGAGGATGATGATGATGATGAGTGATGATCGTCTTGACCAGCCTGGCTATGAATGACAGAGCAGGTTGACAGCAAGAAGAGGTCATCACTACCCGAGTGCTGGTCAGAAGCATTTTCTAAGGGTTCCTGCTGTCTCGGCGAATACAATAACCCGAGTAATCTAAGACCTTACAGTTTGGCTGTTACTAGTAACCCGGGTAGTTTTGGAAGTATTGGTTAGCTCTTTTAGGGATAACCATTGTCTGGTGCGATAACCCGAAAGGGCACTCGGGTTACGGTTATAGAAGAGTTCTGTTGTGGAAGAGTGCGGCCATCCTGTCTCCTGTCCTCTCACATCACGTCTTCTTGCTTCCAGCTTCTTCAAGGTGAGGATGGCTTGGGCTTGAAGCTTGCCAATGACAATTGTTGACTGACGGTTCACGTGCTTTTGAAGTCAGGGTGTGAGTGACTGAAGGGCGTCGCGTCCTCCTGGCAAAGGGACCGGGGACAGTTGCTCTTCGCATTAAGAAGGACGAGTCTGGTTACTCTGATCAAGGGGGAAGCTGAGATCATCCCGAGGCAATCTCACCATCGTACAGTGCTTCTAGCTTACCGCGTGTTGGGCCTCACGGTGAAAACTGGCCAATCCTTCATCTTTACCTCTTTCTATTCCGAAACTGCGTCCTCCTGACGCCATACATCTACTCCTCATCAAGGGGAACGCAGCAGGGAAAGGGATGTGGTAACCTTCTTATCCCAATACTTCAAGGACTACCAACCAGCTTCTCAGTCATTCCGTTGATCGCTCCTCTGCTGTTACGGGCTCTTTCGATCACCATGTTGGGCAGTAGCACCTCCACCATCACTTCTTGGCTTCTACAGACATTGAATCCCTGCTTGATGGCAGCGGCCGCAGCCAGGCGGCAAAGAGAGGCAGATGAAGAGGAAGATGAGGCTTTGCTCAAGGTCAATCCAGTTTTCTATGCGTGACTCGTTGTCTCCCTCTTCCACCCCTTAAAACGTTCTCCTGCTGTTCTACACGTTGCTCATCTCAAAGGTCCACTGGCGGAGGGTAAGCTTTTGAACTTTTCAGGTGTTATCGCTGACTCATTTCCCTCCTTCTACGTTAGGAAGAACAAGATGACATTGATGAGTCAACGAGTAACTATCACGCCGCCAGGGATTCGGGAATCGTGGAAGGGGCGACACAGCAGCTAAAGCTTACTGTTAATCAGATGCGAACTGCCTTCCGACTGTAAGTAGGCCCATATAAGGCGACTAGCTGAGGCATCGTGGGCTAGCCCTTCTGAGGTCTTCACGTATGCCCATCTGTCAAACATACCCCTGTCTGATTGGCGTGGTCTGACCTCTCTCGATCTGTGTCCTATGGCAGCACCACTGATCACCTTGAAGTCGAAGAAGACCACCGAGGTAACCGCCTTTTCGAAGTAGTGGAGACGATCAGGTCTGACGATCCTGTTTACGGTAGGCTTCAATGGAGCAGACAAGGCAGGCTTAGAGTTTCAGTCGGAAAAAGATGACTTGTCGCCCAAAAAGCAACCTAGCGCTTACTGGGTGCCCGTAAGCCCAACTTCACTACCAGAGCCCAGGTCTTCAAGGTTCTCTTTGATC
Source organism: Hyphochytrium catenoides (assembly GCA_900088475.1). Classification (NCBI taxonomy): domain Eukaryota; class Hyphochytriomycetes; order Hyphochytriales; family Hyphochytriaceae; genus Hyphochytrium; species Hyphochytrium catenoides. The sequence goes on from FLMG01000893.1 coordinate 46,141, forward strand.
AGCAGAGAGAAAGAAAACGAGGGTCACAGCGAGTGCGGAAGCAAGCAGGTGATGGACTGGCTGAAGTCTATACGGTTAGAAGAGGTGCGGCCCCTGCTGCTCTAGTATTGCTCAAACCTTCCAATACCTTCTCACTGCCAAGAGGCTCCTATTGAGCACCTTGCTATCTTTACGCTAGTCTGACCCGGAGCCTTGCTCATACCTACCACCAATAGTCCTCCACCTCTTAGCACCTTCTCACAACCCCTCAATTTTGGGGTTCCTTTTCTTTTGACACATTTGCATTTGCTGGTCCTCTCTTCTCCTCCTCTTCTTCCTTATGTAGTACTGGTCTCTCTTTGAAGAGAGCGGGTATGATGACATGGACGTCATCCTGGAGCTAGATGAGGGCAAGCTTAGGCAAGAAATTGGTGTACTGAAGCCAGGGCATGTTAGGCGACTGCTTCTGGAGGTCAGCAGATTGAGAAGTCAGAGGATAGAGGAGGGCAAGCGGGAAGACGCTGCGCAAAGAGCCTTGGCTCTTACCGCGTAAAGGCTGGATAAAAGCTATTCTGACATGTACTATAGTGAAGCTGACTGTGCTCGAAGCCCTGTATCAGGGCACTCTTTGTCGTCCACCTCCTAATCAGATGTCCGACTCCGCCACTCCAGTGTTGCATCCTAGTAACGCAATCGCTGCAATGCAGTGTGTTATACTAATTACTAAAGATCGTCTCCTCGCTTCCATCGTTGGTACAGTAACGGGGAGCTTGACTGCATCTATCACTTTGCGGTTCATCTTCTGGCATAGGCTACTTGCCACAAGGTGGTGTCATTTGCCGGCAAGAGGCTTGGCGTGTGAACTGCTACCAAGCCCTCCTGAATAGGGACTATGAGGCCCAGACCTTCTATTCTAGTCTGTGGAGGTGGAGTTATAACGAGGCACAGGCACAATCGGCAACTGACACTTTCTCAGCAGGCTATCAACTTGGTTGACCACTGAGCGAGTCAGCAGTGTTGTATCCTTTATCGCTTGCTAGTGCAGATGGTCACTGGGTTTGCTGTCGCTCAAGTGTGCATACGACCGTCCTTTCACTGTGTACTTCTTGCTACCGTAAGAAGTAACGAAGGCACTAAGCTAACACAATGACAAACATGGTCAACATCTTGGCGCTTGACTGTTGAAGCTCTTGTGCTATCTGGACCAGATTAACACTTGCTAGCTGTGATAACAACAGAAGAGCTGCAGAGATAGATCGCTTGTTGCAGTGAGGATGAGTCGCGAGTCATCATCATCACACTGTCATTCATCCTCTTGGATGACTCAGTGGCCGTTAGAGGCTACAAGCTAGATTGTTCCCGCCAAAAGAGCTGGAGTTGAAAGCTGACATCTCTTGAGGATGGACTCTGCTGCAGATCTCATCCATTTCTCGCTCTTGCCAATGCACCAGACTCTGCCCACATGCTTCAGATAGAGAAAGCCAGACGCCTGAGTGCTACTCTCCACTAAGTGTTAGACAGCAGTCTCAATACGGAACCTCCGTGGCTAAGGGACTAAGGACAGGTTACTCCTCACCCCCAGCGAGTTCCTCTTCTACTCCTTCGTTTGTACATTTGCTCTCTTTCCTTTCCCTGCGAGGACTCGGCCCTCAAGTGACAGGAATTAGAGCAGTGGCACTTTAAGAGTGGCTACTCATGGGTTGTGGAGCCTCATTAGCTCGTTAGATACGAAGCAGTCTCTACTCTCGTGAACATCACCTCGCCCCTCATGATCGTGGAGATTTTAAACGAAGCTTGTCACCGTGAATGGTGCATCTTGGAGCTGCAAGGGATTCTAGAAGGCGTTCCTGAAGTACCAGACGGCATCGAGCTTGGTGATATTGAGTTTTTGAACGTGAGTACCATGAGACGGTATCAAAGGGGAAGGCAACGGGCTGCTGACAACAAATAGACTCCCTCGGTGAACGTGAAAGGCACTTAAATCGTAGGGGAAGGCTCCTCACAATGCCTGTGTGCAGGGAAAGCCAGCATTGCGAATTGGATGCCATCTCCTTGAAGGCGCGGTTGTCACCTTGCCCAAGCCCCTTGCAGTTATCACTAAGCTTCCCGGTAGGGCTTATCCGACGAGCTAACAATTCTCGCGCGTCGCTTTTATCCCTCTGCCATGAGCATCTTCATCAGCCCGGTTACGTTGTTCCTAAATTTGTTCTGTATGCAGCAGTCTCTTTCATCATGAGCTTCAAATTCGCTTGTTTATCAAGAAGTTGACAACCTTCACCATTACCTAGGAAAGCCACCAGAATCGGATGGGGCTGATGGTCTAACATCGTCCAAAGAGACTGTGACGGCGTCGTACTCCATTGTCAGCATAGTAAAGAAGAAATTGCTCTTCAAAAGCAGACCCCGGCCAATAACTAGCCGTTAGTAAGAGCCACGCACTGCCAATCTGCGCATATTCGGAGAGCAAAACCTAGGAAGATATACTGTGGTGGCAGTGACAGATGCTGGTTTGCTAAGATGGACGACCTTGCTGAGAGACACCTCTTAGTGGGCTGCGATCCAGCTGCATGCAAGAGCACCAGCTACACTACGTCATTCTTCTCCTGTCTCCCAGTTGTGGTAGACATGCGATACATCGTCACTGTCCTCTAGCGCCTGTAAGGCAATGGGCGTAAGTGCTTTCGTGCCACCAAAAGGGATAGGGTAGGCAACTAAGCCGCACGTAATCTTACTTCAGTGAGGCGCTCTAACTTTTCAGCAACATCGCCCGCAACATTGATAGCTTCCTATGGGGGAGATATAGCGCACTTTTAGGATGAGATGTAGAGCTGCTGGATTAAAACAGCCAAATGCAAGATGTTGAGCCCCAAATCACAAGTGAATAACTGGTGGTCCATCACCTACAGGTTACTGGACAGAGAGGTAGCTATAGATAGTCGTCAAACCTAGACCAGGCAGGGGCAAGCTACCGCCAACACAGCTTAATAAAAAGAGGAAACCACAGTCGGGTAAATCTTAGCGTAAGAAAGAAGCCCTGTCAAGCCCTGAAAGCTGCTAGCGCTTCGGGGTCGGGGTTTACCTTCGGCTGATAAAGTAACTGGAAAGTGGATGGAGGAAAGTTTGCGGCGGTCAGGTTGTCTCTAACTGCTGCGAGTTCTGCTGGATCACATACGACATAGGCCCGTCCCTCCTTCACTTCTGCATCCTCAGCCCCTGCGTCAATCTGAATAGTAGAGAGACAGGTAAATTAAAAGCTGTATTTCAGAGCTTTTGTATAGGCAGGGCAGCAATATGCACAGTTTGGAAAGATCGTAATAGCAGAGCGCCAACATACTGCACTATGCCAGAGTCTCTTCCTGAGCTTACTTACCACTGCGTCTAGAACTGCGTCCTCGTCAGCGTCCTCAGGAAAGGGAACCTGTTGAACGCGGTACATAATCTCCATCAGCACTCTGAGAGTCTTCGAGCTCAGAAAATAAAAAACAGTCCGGTAGCATGGGATTTTGCAGTGGTCCTCTTCAGCTCATGCCATAGCCATAATGCTTCCGGTTCTTCGGATCTTACCTCTAAATAGCCCTTCTTGTCAAACGCCCACATAACCGACCCGCTCGTTCCTAGCACGCCTCCATTGTCTGCAAATATTTTACGCAGCACCGGAGCTGTCCTTTTTCTATTGTCTGTCAGGGCCTCTACCTGCATAAAGAGCAAATTAATGAGAAGGCGCTTCTACATACGACTAAGGCACCAACTGGTAAATGACTTAAGCTGAGCCAGGCCCCATCCCCTTTTCAAGTCGTGAAGACGGAAGATGGAAGTGGCTAACCATAGGAGGAGCGTAGGGAGTCTTATGACGATCGATGGGCCTGATTAAGATAGAAGGGAAGGTAAAGTCCTAGGTCTACTTCACAGTTGGTTGGAAGTGAATAAGAAGAAAAAGAACAAAGAAGAGATCAGCACATATGGTAGGAGCTTACGATGAAGGATGCGGCGTGTGCAGTGCCCTCATAAACAACCGTCTCCATAATTACTCCTGATTGAGATATCAGGAAAATAGGTTAGCGGTGGGTGCTGTACCAAAAGGTCTTTGGCATTTCCCATTTGACAGTCTAAAGTCGTCCTCCCTCGCCAGTAAAGAGTGAGTGCTCACGGGGTATGCGGCCTGTTAGCTTCCAGCTGTTAGCTGGAGGTGGTACAACAAGTCTTACCTTCCTTGCCTTCAACTCCTCTCTTAAGAGCCTGCTCTATTAAATCTTTCGGTGCATTCACTGCTCGGGCTCGTTGCAGTACCGAAGAGAGCCTCTTTCCGGGAGGAAGAGGAAGGAAGAGAGGTGGGACCCAGGTAGAGCCAGGTTTGGAGATAGATACGAATAGAAGAGGCCAGCAGAGGGAAAGACATGAGGTTACTAGCTGCAGCGTATACTGGACATAGTGCCATCATCTCCTCACCAAGTTGGTCGTGTCTCCCTTGCAGGCTGGGCAAAATGCAAAACGTCAGCATCAATCGCTTCATGTACTTCATGGGAAGGGAACTAGATCACTCATGTGAACTGAGTGTCAAGGCAACAGCGAATGATCGGGTGAAGCTTTAAAGGGACAGGATCAATGGCAGCCGCAGACAAGACAAGGTAGTGACTATTAAGGAACCCTGCCGAGAGGTAACAAGAGAGCCTTCATTCTTACCTCTAGCGGCAGCCTCGATCTGCTTCCCTAACTTGCTAAAGAGTTGTCTCTTCCTCTAGTGTTATAAACCAGCAACGCAAGCAGACGTAGGGTACTTTAGCACCGATAGTTCAGAGATAGCAAAAATGTTGGCAGACAGAAGAACTGCTGCCACTACCAAAATAGATCTCACAAAGTGCAGCCGAGACTTATGATTTGAGAAGAGGCGAGCGCATCTTGCTCTAAAAATAAAAAAAGAAAGGGCTCTACCTACATCTGCTGATGCTGCCTTCCGCCCTGCAACCTTCATTAGCCGGCCCATGGCCCGTGTCTGCGTCCAGTGAAGTGGTGGAGCTATATGGTTTGTAGAGCCTAGAGCACACAGGGGATATCAGAACGTTTAGCATGGCCCAAGCACGGACAACAAAGGAGCCAGGGAATAGCAGTCTCTACAATGGTACAGGTGGCCAGAAAAGACTAATGGAGGCTTAATGTTGCTGCGTTGTTCCTTAACTAATCAAGGTTGATAGAGGAGAGACAGTACTGTAGGAGACACCGTTAGGCAAAGAGCAAGGCTGAACTTGGTGACGGGTATGGTGAGGGTCAAAGAGATCGTTCAAGCAAAAGCCTACCCTTCTCTGGCATTCTCTCTCTGATCGCCCCGAGTCCCAGTAGAGCCGGAGCGCATCTTGAGAGGGATGCAAATAAAAGAGATAGTTGCCTGTTACCAAGACTAGTTGCCACTAAGCAGGCCATGATTCGTGCCTTCCTCGAATCTTCGTTCCTCCAATTGACCTTCTACACTTTGAGCTGCGGTCCAGGATAGCCCATTAAAGGCCGCAGCTATGTGCACACCTTCAGGCCTCCAAATCAATGAGGCAAAAGTAAGTCTCCTACAGGCACCAACTGAAGCTGCCCTATCGGTAGAAAATCAGGTCCTCAGTGAGTTAATGATGCAGCCGCAGCAGCAGCAGCTGAAAGCTGGTGGGATCGATTGCTGATGATGTCAAGATGCTGATGATGAGAGACATGAGTCACCAGACCTCCCCTCGGCCTCGATGCCGCCAAAGGACAAACTTGCAGTTGCGCCAGAACCACATCATCTGCTGGGGGATCAGAACCGTCTTGAAGATCCTCATCATCTACACTGCTCGTGGGCTGGTCTCAATCCCAGTTATTACCAGGAGCCCGTTCCGCTCCGCCTTCCATACCCCTACTGGTGGCCATCAGCTTCATCACGTTGGAGACATAGACGAACGAGACGGCTTGGAAGTCAAAGTACCGATGAGGAAGTTAACGAGAGCTTGTCTTCCTTGTGTTCCTTGGCGGAAAGCCTGGCGCCAGACTTACACTTTCAAGGCCAGGGATTTTTCATCAATGGTCGGTGAAGCTGAGGCCCCTATCCCATCTAAAGACCATTGGGATAACTTTTCGGGAACGTATGAGAAGGAGCTTGCTGCCTCGGCCGCGCAGGTCTTTGATGCTCTGCTCCATGCGGTTGGCCCCCGACCAGCCCAGGTACTGTTTGCAGCTGAGGCCCTCTAGTCTATTTCGTTCTCTAGCTCGCCAATTTGGCCTTCAACTGTTGATTATGTCCAATCTATGGCTCTTCCTTTCTGTCCTCTCCACTTCCTTCTCCAATATGACTTACTGCCTAATCGCATTGGCCTCACACCTCCATCACATAGTCCATCCTGGAGGTCGGTTGTGGTCCAGGTCCGTAGCAGTCCGGTCCGTCTATCGTCTCTTCGCGTCTTTGCACTATTCTCTCTGCGGCTTCGCCATGGGCGATTCAGTTTTTTTAGTATCTCGCTATTTCTAACAACTACGTTTGATCGCTATGATGCTAGGGTCGCACTTCAGAGTCCTAGAAGCGACATTGGGTCCTAGGACAAGGTCAGAACCACTATTCTACCCTCCAGTTTGTCACCCTTCTCAACCAAGGCCTATCTTGTTCCTTTCATTACCCTGTGATCTCCAACTCTCTGTGGGCTGCAGGTTTGTTGCGACAGACTTCTCTTCTGAGATGGTGAGGAGAGCTGAAGCCGAAGCGCGCAGCAGAACACGCTTTATGCGTAAGGCTGAAGACGAATTATCTGGCACTTCTCCGCAAAGTAAGGATGCTACAAACAGACAGAAATGTCCACAAACATCCTTTATCTCTTTACCTGATTCCAGTTCTAACTTGATATCCGTGTTACTGGGTTCGCGAGCAATTGACTCTCTTCTTCGTCTTTACTCAGCGTCAAACTCCTTCTGCCCTTTTCATTTTGCAAAGAATGCGTTGAAGAAATCTCCGTAAGGGTGGCCGACGCTCAAAACCTTCCCTTTGAGAGCTCTTCCTTTGACAGGTACATTCACTGTCATTGTCATCGTCTTCTCTTTTAGATATGGTTAGTCGTGTAGCCAGAGGATGCAGTCACAACTTTGCTTCTCCTCTTTCCTTTTTTTGTTCCGATCGTCTATGTACTCACCGCCCAAAATGCAGTTTGATATCAAATCTCTGTTTCAACTTCTTACCTCAGCCTCAGGAGGCGATAGCTGAGGCCTTCAGAGTTCTCAAACCTGGAGGTGTTATGGTGAGACGAGAGAAACCGTGGTGTTCGGGCAGGTCATAGACGCTCAGCAGGGAAATGACATTAGAAGGGATCTTGGGGCAGGGATGGGGGCTGGAGACTGGGAGCTAAGCGTGCAATGTGCTCTGTAAAGTACGGCGAGAACAGACTAATGACGCTCAGACAGATAGAGAAAGTTGAAGGCGACTTACTCTGTCTCCCATAGGCGATCTCGATATGGGGATCTCCTGCTAGAAGCCCATTCTTTTCTCTCTCCTTCAAAGTACGTCTCTAGCGGGGAGCTTGTAAGAATGGCTATCTGAGCTCAACCTCCTCAACTGTGATTGTAATGCGGCTGCGTTATCCGTCCATCTTAACCCCGCATCGTCCTTTACTTGTCTTTAGTATTTTTCTCCCAAAAGTCCATGGCGGCGTCCACTGATCTGCAACTATATTATGGCTTCGTTGGTCTTTGACAGCCTCTGCATCCGCTGGTCAGTGGCGCTTTGCACTAACTTTAGCAACTATCTTATCCGTCTCGTGTCTGGCAGGCGACAGAAAAGTTAGGCCTCCCTCCTCTAAGACATCGGGTGGCTGGTCCTTCTCCTTTTGCTCTGGGCTCTAGTCCCGAAGAGCTTATTGACTCCTTGAAGCGGCATGGGTTCCAGCCAGTAGTCCACTGGAACTTCTCCATGGTCCTACCCATATTGGTAGGAAGTTGGCAGGACTCGGTTAATGCTTCTCTCATTCTTAGATGTTTCGTCTTCCAAGTACTTGAGGCCTTCTTGCCGCTTGTGATTACTATGCCAGAAGGCCTAATCCATTGAGTCCCTCGCATTCACCTTTCTTGTTCTTGCATGTCTTCCCTACCTCACCGCTATGCGACAGGAAGGAGAAGACTATGCTCAGCGCAGACTGAGGGTGCTTCAGGCTACGGATAGGGAGTATATATCGTCGCTTTCCTCCTCTTCTCTTTCTTTGTTCATAAGAGAGCTGGCCGCTAGTGCCAGGTCACTCCTCGATTCCGGTAGACCCATAGGTATAGACGCCCTCTGCCTCATGGCCCGTAAACCGTAGTTGCTGTAACTAATCACCGTTGACCGACACGATTGCCATGTGTCTGCCCTGCCGCTGTGTCCTTCCCTAAGACTTCCAGACTCTTTAGAAAAGCGATGGGGTAAAAGCTGTTGCAGATTATAGTCTATGTGTTACGCATCCTTCAATCTGTTAAGGCATGTTACCTTATAAAAGCAATAAGCATAAATAGGTCTACCACTCTTCTAAGCTCTATACGTGGGAGAAGTCAAAATAGCACCAACCTCGAGCTGGAGCTTGGTCACAGGCGTTACCAGGTGCTGGCAAAGGATATGCTCAATGCATCTCTAGAAATCGCTATTTTCAAAGAAATGAACTGAAAGAGCGTCGAATCCCACAAAAATCTCGCCCTGCCCGGAGACCCAAGTTTTGTACACTGCAGACTGTGCTTCTGGATGCATTGTACAAGAGCCATCCAGAAGGCTGAAGCGCCACCGATGCCAGGGACAAACAACTATGGGATCGCCGTTTTTGCCTAAATCCTCGATGTCACCAAGGTACAGCGGACCACCTAGTGAGGTAGAGTCAACGAGGATGGCGCGACTTAGTCACGAAAGTACAGAGAATGCAGATCACCGCAAGACTAGCAAGCGCTAAGATTTCGGTAGGAGGATTGGGGTTGCCCAGGCTATGTGTGAGATGAGGGCAAGTAAGATGTCAGGTAGATGCAAGCTGGGGTGGCAGTACCTTGATGAGGGCAAGAAGCCTGGATGGCATAGACCTCTCCAGAATGTAGGTGGAGGGCGAGTTCAACGCCATTGACAGTCACCTTGAGCCCTGCGAGCGCTAGTGAGTGAACGATCTTGTTGACAAGGTAAATAGAGGTGCGTCCAACAATAACTGTTGATGGCCCAAAGTAGTTGCGGACTTAACAAGTGATATTTGGATCGCGATGACTCTTGACCGTATCTGTCGCCTCACCAGCTTGCTTTGACTTTCTTTTCCTGCTCCCTTTCTCCGTTGCGCATAACCCAACAGGTCTGACGGTCCCTTCCTCAGGTTCGGCTGATTGGACTGATAGGTCAAAATCTAGGACAACAAAGAATTAGAACACGTAACGGCATAGTAGGCTCTTTCAGCCAAGGCAACATCTGCTACTTTTAGGGTGCTTTAGTACCTTTGATATTAGCA
>FLMG01000893.1:55640-86764 GCA_900088475.1 Hyphochytrium catenoides
AGCTCAAGACCCTGGCCCCAGAGAGCTCACAACCATATGCCTTGTCCATACTAATAGCAGGTGGAGCAGTCAATGAGGACTGAAGAAGATGCCTCCGCTTTGTTGGAGTGTTGCGAGAGCGGTCGATTAGGGTTGTGGGAAGGGTGGAGGTTCGACGTAGCTGTGCAGCTCCTCGAGCGAAGGGCAATCGTGGCCCTGCTCCTTGCTTATGGAACTGACCATGTATGCAGGCTTGACGTCTAAGGAGGGGCGTACGACCCTGGTCCTCTGATGGGGTGAGAGAGGTTGAGGAAGTGGGAGTCATTTTCCAAAATAGATTTGTTGCCTAAGACAACAAGGCCAGGTTCCCAGTCGGTCGGTTTGGGTTGGGTACAGTTGGCAATAAAGAAAGAAGACAGCCAAGTGGCGAGAGTAGATGATCTTGAAAAATTGGTGTCACTTTAACAGCACTTTCTTGATGGGAAGACTGATAATGGGTGCGGTGGCTACGATGGGGTTCATAACAATAACCCAGTTTACTTGGTGCTTTGTGGAGAGCGAACGGTTGAAAGGCGATGGTCAAACTCCTAGGTTGCGTTGTGGAGAGAAAAGCAATGAGTGCACTTACTACTTCGTCAGAGAGGGCAAGGTGGAAGGTCCCTCACTGTCTCACATTTCCGCGTAATAAGTCTGTTAACGTCAGGGTCATGGATCATCCCCGATCAGGGGCCCCGTTCCTTGGACACAAAGAACAAGAGAAGAGAAGGAAAGGCGCCGTAGCTGCTTTTGCATCACATTTCCGCTGACCTGGGTAGAACGTAGAACTATCCAGTCTAACTACGGCCAGGCTGTAGTTCTCACTTCTTCTGTGATCCTACGTACGAATGAATGTCCCTGAACTCTGGCTGAAACAATCAGAAGGAACCTGGCCTTTACACCTTGTAAGCCTTATCTTCCATCAGAACCATCAGCGACCTGCTGTCCGTCACCTTCCCTTCAACTTGCAATTTCATACTTTTGAACTCTAACGGCTATCTAACGGTTAGATGACTGCCAGTGATGAGTCAGTGAAGTTGAGAGTTCTGTGTCTTTTGATGATGTTCACGATCGACGTTGAGATGATGGCCCTGTGCTGCTGCTGCTTCCTGGCTACGACTGTACAGTCACCAAGTGAGTCTCATAGCGCTGTTAGAGGAGAAACCCTTCGTCACCACCACTGAATGGTGGCACTTGATGACGCTGCCAAAGAAAGGATAAGGTAGAAGAAAAGAAAGGCGAAATAAGCCCTCAAATACTACGTTGAAGACAGCGGTGCTTGTTCCGACTTCCCCTCATTAGAAGATAATGTGACTCTTGTTCCGACTCCCCCTCACTATTCGCAACAATCACAAAGCAGCAACAGGAGTGTTGTCAGCGGTGCAGATACGTCTTATGCTTTGCTACTGAGATTTTGAGGCATGGAGGCTGAGATCCGGGAACTAATGCGAAATGAAAATGAACACCTCAACAATACCTGGGCTCTCAAACGGCATCAACGACATTCTGCTTAGCCATATGCTATGTATGTACGAAAGATAGACTGGGAGAATTGGCCCCGAATGGGACGATGGCCCAGGGAGGAAGAGCGTCAGTTTGTTTATTATTAGATAATAGGGGCATCCAAGAGCTTAGGACAGAAACGGCCGCCTGCACCGAAGGCCGTGAGGAAACTACTTCGTCCAGAACAAAGAGCGTCGCCTACCTAGTCCCCCTGTACGAGTAAAGTGAGGCTTTGGCTAATACAGCGCTTAGAACGAGGGCTCGGCTTCTATGATATGAACAGAAAGCATCAAGGAAAGGGTCAGAGAAGCCTATTTAAGAAGAAGGTGCCCAAAATCGCATGTGGAGACACTACTTCTGGTGAACAAAGCTTCGCGTTGAGGGAGACGGTAGAGGAAGCTTCATTCGACAACGGCATTGAGGAAAGAGACTCAAAGGTGAAGGGTGAAGCCTCCTTTATCCACTACTAGTGTATTGGAACTATCTCTCTTTCACTACTAGCTGGGGTACGACCATGTAGTTGCCATTATGTTAGCGTTATCAGCTATTACTTGATTTGAGGCATCGCCGCAAGGTCACGCGTCATATTCTTATGATGAGATTCAAGGGTTCCGCCGCCGATCTCAAGAAGCTTGGAATCTCTCCAGAGCCTCTCGACCTGATATTCTCCTACGTACCCGTAACCGCCCATCACTTGGATTGCCCTGTCAGCGACATTTTTGCCCATAGTCGTCGCCACCAGTTTGACACCGTCAGTGTCTAACCGATTTCCAGCCGTGTCTAACTTCATTCTGTTCGCTGTGTTATAGGTATAGCACCGAGCAGCTAGATAGTCCGCGTATGACTCAGCAATATGACGCTGGATTTGTCCGAACCTGGGACCGATCGCAAAGAAGGTAAGAAGCAGAACACATCTCACTATTAAAGCAACGTGGGGAAAGACAAAAGCGGAAAGGGGAAGGAGCGCCGGGGATGATTTGCGCTATAAGGTGAGGAAACATTAATGGGTTACCTGTTCAAAGGCTCTCCGAATGCCACCCTGTCCTGGGCATATTTATTCATCCGCTCCACGCAGCGTCTGGCAAGACCCAGACTCATAGCCGCCAGGGCTACGCGTTCGATCTCGAGGTTCCTCATCATGCAGATAGTTGCACCTCCTTCCTGTCCTATCAAATTCTCTTTTGGGATCTCGCAGTCTTCGAAGACCAGCTCAGCCGTCATTGAAGCGCGCATGCCACACTTATCCTAGAGTGCATAGGTGAAAGTTAGTAGCCGAGTTGACGTACAACCCTTGAAAAAGGGTGAGATCGGTTGCGAAGGAATGACGAAAATAGGAGCTTTCAGTATGCCCCACCATAACTGTCGAAGGTAGACATCACGAGCAGAATACCTTGATTCTTTGTCCCAAATTGAAGCCCTTGGTTCCCTTCTCTACGAGAAACATAGAGATATCTTTTGAGTTCTTTCCACTGTTGCCGGTTCTTGCGTAGACAAGGAAGACGTCGCCTAGTTCCGTATCGGAGATCGCCCCGTTCGTAATCCACATTTTGGAGCCGTTTAGAATATATGAAGATCCAGAGGAAGAGAGCTTGGCTGACGTCTGCAGAAACTCGCGTTAGTACAAACCCCGTGAAGCCTTAGCGGCACAGATGGGTCAATCGGCAGGGCCCACAAACAGCAAGGAGCTGGGGTGCGGCAGTACACCGAACGAACAAAATTTCAGATAATCAAGACACAATATAAAGGAGCCTTGGAGCAGCAAGTATACCTTCATTCCGAGCACATCCGTGCCAGCCCCAGGCTCGCTCATGCACATGCCACCAATGGCAGCTCCCGAGCAGACATCTGGAAGGTACTTCTGCTTCTGCGCCTCACTGCCGTTACTGCAAAGGGAAACATGTCAGTTCAAGACTAATTCCGGCATTTCCACCATAGATGCAGGAGTATGAATAAGCAAAACGAGCTCGCTAGGCAAGCAGTAGCCTTACTTTAACAGCAGCAAGGCCGGAGATGAAGCAGTATAACTAACACCTACCGGGCGAGGTTGTTAACAAATAGCATGGAGTGTGCCAGGTAAGAAAGACAAAAGGCTGGATCAGCAGCGGACAACTCCTCGTGAACCATGCAAGCAGCGGTGGCGTCCATGCCTGAACCGCCATACCTGTGCACACATAAAAGGGAGACAACCATGGAGGGTTAGAAGAGGAACGTCTCTGGGCGAGAACATGTTCATTCTCAAGATCGGTCTTACTCTGGATCGACTGTGATACCCAGAAGGCCTAGATCGCCTAGCTTTCTGAAGAGATCAATGTTGAACTTCTCCTCCTTGTTATACTCTAGAGCCTATGTGGGCCAAGAAGGAGCGAGTCAGCATACGAAGATGAGAAAAGGGCTACCTTGACGTTGGTTATAGCCAGGCTTGCAGAAGAACGACAAAATTGGGGAACATGCTTTACTATACTGGCAGCTAAGCGCAGGGTTGGTAACCCCAGCGAATATCAGGAGAACGAGCTAAATGCCACGAACCTGGGGGTCAACTTCCTTCTCCGAGAAGGAGCGCACCATCTCGCGGAGAGCTTCATGCTCGCTTGTGGGATTGAAGATATCAAAAGACCGATACTCCGCATCGTCGCCGGTCGAAGATGATGAGAGAGGACTTGAAGAAGAGAAGGAGCGAATGAGCCTTCCTCTGTGCGAAACAGTAGGGCATCGTGGGCTGCGTGCCAGCGCTGGCTGCACCAGCCTGATGGCTCTCCGCGAGATCATTGATACGGAATGTTGAACTGACGAGCTGGTCAGCTTCCTAGGCTTCTCCTGGGTTGGTAAATGTGAAGTGAGATGCTGACGTCCTTACGTGCTCAACACTCTTCGTCTCTCGCTGGATGACCTTCTTGGAGGCTTCCTCCTCTCTCTTCTAATTGCTCTGTCCCTACACTCTACCAGCTCAGCCCTAGCACTAGCAAGCAAGCAAGCAGCAGCAGCAGCGGGATGGGGTTGGTACAGCGCCTGGATGAGCGGGTTGTCAAATCTTCAACACGCACATTGACCCTCCCAATCCTATTCCCCTAAGAACCCCGTCAAAGCAATAAACTAACAAGCAATGCCTCCATCCTAAGCCGCCCCTGACATTGTGTACGATGTCCGCTGTAATGACGCTGTTTCAAATAACTCAGGGATCGTACGCTGTTCATTGAGCCGGTAACGAGCGGAATAGTGTTTGTAGTCAGCGTTACTGCAGTTGCTAGAGATCAATATAGAACTAAATGTTCCAGTTTATATAGACAGCTTTTGTTAGCCAAACGCAGACAGCCAGAAGCCGCAGCTCTGGAAGATGGTAATTGCGCCTTTGAAGATCCTTGGCATCGAACTGTCCTTGGCCTTGCCAGAGAAGAAGAGCTTCCAGATAGGACAAGCCATTGACCTGAAGAATAGGATAAGCTATTGGAGTACATACTCTGAGAGTGAGGAACAGAGGCTGAGCAAAGTTAGAGCGATAGGAAGTAGTCAAGAGAGGGTTGAGACAGATAGGAAGTGCTGACATTGTAGGGATAAATAATGCCTCCAAGAGCGCGGAAGAAGAAGGACCACGCGGGCGAGAGGAAGGAGAATGATCCCAAAAAGCAGACCGATGTGTCAGAGGGCCCTGAGGAAGAAACAGACAAAGAGCTGGAGGAAGAGATCAGGAGGATGGATCAGGAGGTTGCAAGAAGGGCCAAGGCGAGGGAACAGCAAGCAGCGTTGGCCAGGGGCGAAAAAGTAAGTGAACAAAACTCATCCACTTCGAGGCCTGTAGTGGTTGACCTAACCCCCAATTGGCGGTCCTATGAGCATTTTCTGGCTTTCCAATGCCATCGGACTAGTCTTCAAATGAGCCCTAACTGCTTCAGAAGCACGGTTGCCCTAACGTCATATTGATCCGCTCAAAGAGCCGCCTTACCGTTCCTCGTAGGTTTCAAGCCGTGGAGTTGGTCCCGACGGCAAACCCTTGCCCTTCACGCAGCTTGAGCGCTTGAAGACCGCTGTGGTTATTGGTGGAGTTTTCTCCCTGTTGTACCAATATACTGACTGGTTTGATCAGGTAACATATGATGGGAATAAGCTCTTCTTCTGGCTGCGATGCGTGTGGTTTACCTAGGTAGTCCCTTTCCTCAACAAGCATCGGCACTTTTCAAGAAGATAGTTCTCTCGTTCACTGAATTATCCTCCTTCCTATTCTCTGCGCAGAGCAATGCCAGTCGTCTACTCTGCTAGTCCTTTTGACCTTCACTGCATGTGCCGCCCGATTCATCGCTGCTAGTATTCTTTGCACCAGCTGAGCTTTCAACACGCACGATCACTCTCAACCTTTGGGGATAATCAATGTTGCTCTCACAGATATCTTGGCCCTTGGCGTACATCGCAATTTGGACCCCGTTACTTCTGCTAGTAATGAAGAACATGAATCCGGATGACATGATCAAGGACCTTAAGGGTCCCCTCGGGTAAGCGGAGTTGGTTTACCAAAAGGAGATGTCTAGACACAGACACAAAAGGAGAAATGGCTGGACAGTAGTTTCGGAGGTCAATGGAGAGTCAGACACGAGAGTGGGTTGGTGATGGCTGACTTAGGCGCTAGACAGAGTCTGGACAAATTCTGACCCACTGCGCACATTGCTAACTCTTTTAGACGACCGGATGGTGCGAATGGAGGCGATCTGGGTCCAGAAATCGTTGATAAAAAGAAACAATAATCCATTTATACGAGCGCGGCAATGACGATCTATGAGCGGAAGCTAGGACTCGGAAGATTCGAGGACAAACTGGATCTACCTCTGGAAAAGGAGGAGTGAGAATAGAGGATAACAACGAGTTTGCAGCGGAGAAGCAGAAATTAGGCTCTGGCCCCTCCAGCGCGCATCTCAAAACTCTCATAGCCCCTCAAGTCGTCATCAGATGCTTGAGGGGAGATCGCGGCTAGTGCTGAAAGGAAATGCTGCTGCTGAACCTGTTCTGCTCGAATGTCCGAACGGAGGGAAAGAATAGCTGCTTCGCGGCATAGGCTCTGTTACACCAGGAAAGAGAGGAAATATGATTCAGGGCACACATTAACTTTGATCCTGAGGCAATGTTAACGATGACAGAGTATGAGACCGTAGCATTGCACAATCAGGAGATCGCTATTTACGTGAGACAGGAGGTATATTATAGAACCGAAGCACGTTATAAGCACGCGTAAGGGACCCCTGGCTATAGGATCTGTCTTTATCAGAAGTTCTCCATACCTCTAGTTCCGCTCCGCTAAACCTGTCAGTATTAGTGGCAACGGCTTGTAGGTCCACATCGTCAGCAAGTGGAATTTTGGCGGTATGAATCTTGAGAATCTAAGAGAAATTGGGAAAAGAGAAGGGGTTCAATGTAAGGTGACATCAGAGTCACGGTACCCTCATTGGATTTGGAAGCGCATGAGAGTTTTCAGGGGATATATTGGGTGGTCATAGATCTCGGTGAGGACAAAAGAGTCACGAAGCAAGAGTAAGTCATTTGCAGGTATGAAATAGAGAGAGGTATACAGTCAGTCGTCCGTTATGTATCGTGGTGTGGGAGCCAAGACAAACCTCAAAACGGGCAGCGAGGTCTGGGAGCCTCACGTACAACAGATTATCGAAGCGGCCAGGACGTAGCAGAGCAGCATCCATCATATCAGGGCGATTAGTGGCGGCAATCACCAGCAAACCTGGGGAAGAAACGGGAATTTAACGGTTAGAGGTTTGTTTGAACAAGAGGCTTAACTCAGTACGGACTGAAGGGAGAGTTACATGTACGCATCTCATAAACCCTAAGGGATATCGAAAGAGTGCCAGTAGCCAATGACGTTCAGAAACCACAAAACGCTATTGTTGTGACCCGGGCCCAATACTTTCGACCGTCGAGGGTGAAATCCAACAGTGAGCAAACACTTACCCTCTGCCGCCTCAATACCGTCCATCTCGTTCAGTAAGGTGGAAAGAACTCGCTTTCCCACTTCCTCTCCTTGATCTTTTCCACTGCCGTCTAAAGCTCTCTTTCCAACTAAAGCATCAATTTCGTCCAGGAATAGAATGCAAGGAAGAGCCGATCGTGCACGGTCAAACGCCTAAAAGACACGAAATGCATCAAAGAGTTAGTTGAGCTAGCACTAGCTTCATTGGGATACCCTTGTAGAGCCCCTGAGTTTCCTTTCTCCTGTCCAATCTTCAACCAAAGCATAGCTCTTACGCGTCGGATGGCGGCTTCAGCATCTCCTAGATATGGGGAGTAGACGTCTAGGAACACAAGATACAATGGACAAATTAGCCAAACAAAGCGCGCATCATCCCGAGACTAAGAGGCGAGATCATGGGCTTACCTGCGCCAGAAAGAGAAAGAAATGACGCGGAGGAAGAAGACGCTGCTGCTTTTACCAACGAAGTCTTGGAGCATCCAGGATGGCCATAGAGAAGAATCCCTCGTGGCGGCTGTGATACCCAATCAGCACCAAGATATGCAGAAAAAGCATAGAAGACCCAGAGTACTTCTCCAGAATGAGCGAGCAACGATATGACTCAGAGAACGTCCAGCAAGCTGAAGGGAAAGAAGAAAACGCCATTCACACCAAAAATCTGAGCCGAATAAGCCAATACCTGGCTAGTAGACAAAGTTATAACGTGAGAGAGCACTAGAGAGTCGTGATTGAGGTAGAAGCAGCTCATTTGCATAACAAAGGATTACGGAGGGACAGCAATTGGCAAATATCGATAAGTCTCAATCCCTACTGTATCTTTACCCGAACTCCCAGCCTTCGGAACGCCTCGGGATGCTTCAGTGGCCACTCTACTGCTTTCTGCAGCTGTATCTTAACACCATCTAAACCTCCGATCGATGACCAGTAGACAGGACCAATTCTAAGTGCGACACACATTGCGAGGAAGCGGGAAAGACGTTAAAAGATCTACCAAGTATGGTAAGGGATCTGTACATTGTTTCCCTAGTCGAGACCGATAAATGATTGAGGCAGATAAATGAATGAATCACCAGAGAAAAGAGCGACGAGAAGGAGCACTTCGAGAGCATAGTAAGGAGAGTTGTGACAAGAATTGGCATACATTACGGATAAGATTAAACAAGAGGCATTGGCCCACCTAGCGTTGTGCCCACGGAGTGAAGAAGGACCCACTTTTTCCATGGCAGAGAGAAAATCTTGCAGTTGGACCCTTTGCGCCTCGTCTTGAAAATCTTCTTGATCGTTTCTTCTTCCTTGCCCGCCACAACTGAGCCTAAGGATCAGAAACGCGAACGTGAAAAGTCCTTGTACGGTCTGATAGAGAATAAGACGGCCCACTGGGTGAAGATAAAGGCGGTTCGGTAGGCAAATCAGGGCAGAGTCTAAGTACCACTGCTTTAAGCGGACCATGGCTGCCTCCCGACATAGAGCAGCAATGTCTGCGCCCACATATCCCACCAGCAGGGGAGAAAGCTTTGAGAGAGAGACTTCTGATGAAAGTGGCAGTCGTCGGCAGTGTACCTGAAAAGAGTCAGGATTGGGCAGCGGAGACGGGTTGACGGACTATACAAGCGCAACACAGCACGGTACAAGCACAACTCTGGGATCCTCCCAGTGAGACAAAAAAGTGCATGAGAGCCGCCTTAGGACGAGGACAGGCCGGCGAAATGGAGAACAAACGTTTTTAGTCATGCAACAATGCATTCTAAACACAAAGTATGCTCTTAGCGAAGGGATAACAGCTTTTCCAATCTTCTTACTGAGCACCTCGAGAATATCTGTTCTCTCCTCTTGCGTTGGTGGAGTAATAGACACTTCACGATCAAGGCGGCCTGGACGCCGCAGGGCAGGATCGAGCGAATTTGGAAGGTTTGTGGCACCCACCACGAGAATGCCACCCCGAGAGGCCAACCCTGAATGAGGCAGGTTCCTTTAGTTAATTTCAGGTCTAGGCATTTTGAGATGCTCACCCTTTATCGCTAGGTCTTTTCGGAGGATCTCGCTGTTTGAAGGGGCACGGGACCAAAACTAACCACTTACCGTCCATAAGCGTCAGCAGTTGAGCGACAACTCTAGACTCTACGGAACTTGCGCGTTCCCTGTGAGGACATAAAGCATCTATCTCGTCGATGAAGATCACCGCTAGATCCCTAGATGACGGCAGGTAAGGTGGCCAAGATTAGCTATTCTCAGCACAGAGTCAGCCAAATTCGCAGGCGGATGCCGAGTGGAAAGCTTCAAACTGACATAGCCTTTCCAATCGCAATCTTACCTTTCTGAATCCACAGCCCTTCTCGCCTCAGAGAAAATCTCTCTTAGGGCCCTCTCGCTTTCCCCCACAACACCAGAAATAACTTCTGCGCCATTGATGGAGAACATCTACAGACATTGTCGTGGTGTCAGGAAAGTACTTTGTCAGCATGACAAGCTTAATTGATTCTCCAAAATCGATCAGCGCTCGCCTCAACCTTGCCAATGATTGCGATAAGGCAATCGCTTCTCAATTGCTCTCTAACCACAGCTTCTACGCTTTCCTTACTTTAATATTTATGATGCTCCTCGCTTCTTCTACTGCCTTTTTGACCAGCAAAGTTTTGCCCACACCAGGCGGGCCGCAGAGCAGGATTCCACGAGAGGGCTCTAACCCGTAGCGGGAAAACGTTTCTGCAGGCGACAGAAAGATTTTAAGACGTTAGTGGAAAGCGCCTGGTCCAATGAGGAGACTGCGACGACCTTGGACGGACTGGGCTCAGAACATTAAACAAATCTAACTGAACGTTACCATTCCGGATGGTGACATAAGAGCTAAGACAAGTCGATTCTGGACAGATGCTGCCCTACCTGCATGTGTGACGGGATAGAGCATGAGCTCCCTTAGACTCCGGATTGCCGCCTTAAGGCCTCCCACATTCTGGCACCAAAAGTCCACGTAAAGACAAGTCAGCTATGGTGCACTCTCTTTCTAAACGTTCACACAGCTTCTCAAAAAGATGGTTTGCGCGTGCCGGCGAGAGCGGGCTTGCAGGGAGCTACATTATCCAGTCGCACCTCTGCCAGTGCCCGACAGACAAGGAATGGAGCAAGGGACGAACATAGCAAGAAAAGCGTGGAGAAACTTATACGCTAAAAGCGAGAATGTAGTGAGCGGTAAACCTAACCTCCTCAACTTTAGTGCGCCGCTCATCTGCTTCCGCTACGTAATCTGCTCCAACCTTTTCTTTACCGATATGAATAAAGGTGCACCGTGTGCTGGACTCTAGCCGTACGAAGGGTTGCGCTGGGACCAACCTAGTTGCCAGATGAGTTTAAGGATACGAATTCTCTATCGAGCGACAAAGCACATACACCTAGACGTGACAGTAGAGACAAAGGCAACCAGGGACCAGTGAGGGATGGGTTGAGAAGTGGAACCTTGTAACTTCGTATTGGACGGTGGCTCCATCTTGATTCTTCCTATGGTGCCGGAATGGTCCCCAGCCCGGGGCAGGCAAATTGATCAAGGCTCCTTGAGAGAGCACTGTCTGCTGTAGTAGTCGCACTAGTAGCTGTCGCTGGGAGGGAGCCAATTCCTGCTCCTGAGATGGGAAGGAAACAAATATTACACTCAATGCTGGACTGGCAATGAAGTGTGAGGCAATGAAGTGTGATCCACTTACTTGTGGCTGTACAGCTGTCAAGGTCACGCTGGCGGCGGTGGGGATGGCTCCTAAGCAGCGATATGCTTCTTCAATCAGCTTTGAAGGGGTCGTACTGTCTCCATCCGCATAGATAGGAGCAATATACCTGCGTGACTTCGAAGACAGGCCAAAGTGCTTAGAGTACCTCTGATAAGACAGCATTTATTCGCGACTCTCCTCTTCCGGATAATGGAACTTCTCTTCTTTTATCTCTCTCATCCTTCATCATATTCTTGTGCCATCCATTGCATCGCCACCGCCATACTAGCTCACCTGCCAAGAAGCTAGGACTGATGTTGGAAACGTCACCAGACGATCTACCACGCAAGGGACTTCCACAGCTTCACTGCCACCGTCATTACCAGTCGCTGATGGCCTATCTGCCTCATTCTCGGGTGCTATGTCCCTAGAGCAACAAATGATGTTAGGTGCTAGCTATACCCTACTTCATGCGTTGATCTTAGATCTACCTCAAAGGCCAAAGAGAGCAGAGAAGGGCAGCCTCGGTGCCTCTTCTTACAAGCAAGGGGTCTCCAATCTTTAGCTTCCAGCGGAGTATAAAGGCCAATGGAAGACGACATCGTCCGGAAAAGACATCCGTGGATAAACCTGGGGCGCCTGTTGCCTCAGTGACTTGCAATCGAACCGCCATAACATTGAGCAAGTCACTAACGCATTCTAGCACAGGTGCCCGTCTACTAGGTTGGCTCGAGCAAGGGATACCATCTTTCAAGAGTCAATGGAGATCTGCAGCGGCCTCCGTTCATCACTATTGAGATGGACGGGAGCGAAGAAAAGATAAGAAGAGCTGGAAGGACGAGCAGCCTTCGAATCATCCAGCCTCCTCCTCATCCCGGCCAAACTTTTCTAAATCAAAGCTTGTGGCGAAGGATGAGGTCAGAACCCCAAAGAATCACGCAGTAATCACAAGCCCAAGAACCCCCTCCGGCGAAGGATTGGGTTACGAGACAGAGGAAGACCACTTGCAAAGAAAAGATGTCTAAGGTGATGACCATCAGAGCTTGATGTCGCTCGTGATGAAGCTAAGGCCAGCTCCGTTTGACTACCCTCTTCTCCTGATGACAGGAGCTGCTAGTCAACAACTTCCACCCTTCGACATCTATCATCTCAACGGGCTATCTTCGAGACAAAATCTATTATTAAAGTATCTGCTTTATGGCCGCGGACGTGCTTAGGGATATGTGCAGACCATAGGGAAGGTTGATGGGTGGAGAACCAGTGTTGAAGTACGTTTTCACTCGCACGCCCACAACTTCTGTGCGAAAGGTCATTGAGTGCACCTAGAGATAGCTGGAGTGTGAACAAGGCTTGTAGGGATAAGCCACGAGTGTATGTAGTTGAGATGGGCGGTGGGAGAGAGGTCGGGCAACGTGATGGTCAATCTCATAATTTGTATGTTCCACTTCCTCTCAGAAGAACTATTATTAAAGACCGTAAAGTTTCTAACTGAGCTACGGCCCTTGGTCATTCAGCCAGTCACTTACTCTCGCTTTGCATTTGATGGACTGTGTGTGATTGAGGGGTGGAGAATGGGTGGCAGTGGGGGTTGGGGTTGTTCAAGCTAGAAGCTCTCCATCCTTCATCTTCGAGTGTTACGGCTGCCATCCTGAGCACTGGTAACGCACTCTTCTCTCAGAATCTGCCCGTCCTTCTCTTCAACTCCCCATGGCGGCATTTGAGCCGACCTAATATACAAGGTTCAAGGCCATGTTTCTCAAGGTGGTCCTCAGGCTTGAGAAGGGGAAGGTAGAATCGCCTGACGAGGAGGGTCCGACGCCTGATGCTCTGTCCCAGGCATGTCACACTCCTCGACCGGCAGAATGACGCATTGAAAGTAGGCAGGTTGGCCTTGTGCGTCTCTGATGAGAGAGAATGTGATGAAGACATACTTCTCTCCGGCTTTAAATCGGCACTTCTTCCACAGCTGCTGAGAGGTGACACTAGGGTCCCTGAACATCCGATTGATCATCCTGGTGTCGAGAGAGTAGCCGATAGGGGTTAGCCCGGTAAGTACGAGTTTAGGAGACTGGAGCAAGTAGGTTGGCGACATGAAGTAATACCTAATAGCTGACATAAGAAAAGCTTTCGAGAGCATAAAGATATCACATTGCACCAGAGAAGGTGCTTCCCATAATAGGAGATAGACTCTTGATGTACACGTACTGGAATGTTCTCTGCATGTCACTGGGAGGAGTGAGATTGAACATGGTACAAGATGTGATCTCCTCCTTGCTAAAGCCACTGAACTCGCAAAATGCTCTGTTGCACTCTACGAATCGCCCATCAACGCGGGAAACGGCCATCGGAAGAGCGCAGTCGGAGAATAAAAGCTTGAAATCAAGCTCATTCGACGGTACAGCCAGCGACTGGTCCATAGGATCTGATACAGAGAGAATTACGTCAGCCACAAGAAAGCTCGCAAACACATTGTTTGTCTGGCTATAACATCGTGGCCCTTCTGACTCCCCACCATTGTCACTTCTCTCCTTACCGAAAAGCAACGGAGGACGCAACAACTCAGGCTGACTTTGTTTTAATGCTTGCAGCTCCATCTCTGCCGCTTGTGTTGTCGCTTTCAGCTCCTCAAGCTTCGATTGTAAACTTTGAATGTAGGCAGCGGTGCTAAGTGACAAAGTCCAGCAACAGTAGATAGCGTTAGTAGCCAACATTATAAGTAACTCAGAAACCAAGATCAGAACCACGTTAGCGATGCTATGCCTGTCGCTACTGATGACCCTGTCGCAACGGCTAAGACTACGAAAGTAAAGACATCGGGGGATTTGTGTGAGAGCTCACTGACTTGCACAAAATCGAACGCTTGTCCTTTTTGGTCTCTAGGCCCGAGCTTTCCAAGACCAGCTTAAGGAACTCAATCTGCTGATTGATTTTCATCATCCTGCAGCGTCAGGTTAGATATAACAAGCGAATCACATGGGGGCGGCGTACAGCTATTATACTCCGGCCACCCGTTCCCAAACTCCAACCGTTAGGTACACTCGACTATAGTCACTTTCCTAATCACTAAGAGTATTTATCTGTACTATCTACTGTCCTACAAACGACGGCCAGTCCATGTAACCTACCGCTGTTGCTCGAGCTTGTTTAGCTCCTCCCTTGTTCGCCGACCGTAATGCTTCTTTCTAAAGAGTCCAGAGAGAGTAAGTGTCATCTCATCTTGTATGTCAAGCTGTATCGCCATACCTTGCAGGCCCTTTGCCCACGTTAAAGGTCAGATTTACGTCTTTCGCGTTTACAGGGCTTTTGAGATGGGTCGAGCTCTTTGAGGCCTCCGTCTTTCTGACTTCTGTCTGTTCCACAACACTCTGTTCTCCGCCCTCATCTCTAATAGTCGTGCCTTCAAGCTGCAACCCAGCCAGTTCGGGCAGCACCATTAAAGACGGCGTTGCAACAGAAGTTGGAGTTCTGCCAGCTGGAGTTGGCGGCTGGAGCATTGCGGAGAGTTCCGGGTCATCGAGCATGGAAGCCACCAAGTCCAGGTCGAACTGGGTTATAATTGTAGTCGGTTCATCTGGTGCTCCACCTACAATGGCCAATTTAGACTATGGTTTGCACACCGGCAAGAGCGACATCACGAGCCAAACGAGACAGAGATGCATAGACGGACTACCTTTGGTAAAGGAGTCGGATCTACTTCTCTAGAACAGCAAGACACTTAAAAACGACAAAGATTATTGAGACGCACCTTTAGCAGTGCTAAAAGGCACTGGATGGCTTTGCAGCTGTGATGCCGACATCACTTATGTCTACATGCGGAGACGGGGGTTGACAGAGTGAAACCCTTCCGTACTTTTAAGCCACCTAACTATCTCTCACCACGAGGAGCTTGCTAACTAAAGCAGAAATCATCAACCCTAATGCACTGTTCAAGGTGTAATAAGAAGAATAGTTTTGAAGAGCTATGACTTTGAGTTCTTGACGAGCTGACTCTTCGAGGTTCTGCTCGCGCTAGGCACCACTTCGTTTCGACAAGGTAGGCGAGACAATAATCAGAATGCCGTTCATTGAGACAGTGAAGGTGGTGGGAACACCTCCGGCACTTGAAAAAAGAGGAGAGAGAGTAGTCGTAGATTCTGATAGAGGGATAAACAGTTAGAGAGACAGAGGAGGAGGACAAGAGAGAGAGATGCAGGGAAGAAAGGGTTAGGAGAACAATGGGATGTACAACCCTCAACACACGCCTTTGAGTTGATAGAGATACAATACTACTAGTTATAATATCGGGCGGATTGAGAGACAGAATGAGCAGATGGATGTGTGTTTGTAGGCAGCGCAAGACATAAGAGGCTTGTAAAAAGAAGAAAGAAGAGAAGTGATATGGCAATGCGGTCCTGTCCAGCCAGAGCGCTGGTGGTCTAGTTCTATCTAAGGTCTTATCTAAAGAATAAAGGGCGAGGAGGAGGAAGAGTTTTGACCAAGGTTTTGACCAGTTTTGACTCCCTCAGCCTGTTTCAGGCAAGCCAAGACGCCAAGACTACTATCATTTCGAATAAGTCATGTCTCATGTAGGAATAAGACATAGTTAATGATGAATGATAAGGCGTGCTTCTTTCAAAAGCTTCAACGCGTACAGCCAAATCTTTGTTGAGATCTGTCAATGCTCAAGGCTGATCAGCAGTCTACTTCTCACCGACATGGAGCTTTGATGATTGACATGCCATGATCAGCTTGATGAGAGAGACAAGCATGACACCAAGACAGAGGACTGAGGATCACTTACACGGAAGAAGAAGCAGGCTATCCGTCTGTTCTCGATCAAGAAAAAGAAGAGCCTGAGAAGAGCCAGTAGCGCAAATCGAAGACGTCCAAGTAATGGCACTGTGAGGATAATGAGACCGTCCACTACTAGGCCGTCAGTAGAAGGGGCAATAGATAATAGTGGCCGACAGATTGGGAAGAGACACATCAGGGAACGGCAGAGAAGGCCGTAAGGATTAAGTGTGCCTGAGTATCCTTTCGCTATTAATACTACTATCATCTTCATCCAGCTGGGGTCTCCCGGGACGTCTCAATAGGCCCTGCTGCTGGTTACGCTTTCGACAAGCAGTAGCTGTTTAGGACTTGAAGTATAAGAGGTTATGTTAGTAAGGCTAGAGATTGCATCACGGGATCTTCAGTTCACATACTTTCCTTACAGTGGAGCTTGGACGGCGGAACGCTTGCTAATACTATGGCCCAGTCCTGGGTGCGCCCATGGTTCTGTTCCCGCCTTGCTCTTTCATGGCCAGAAGTGCGCGGCTAGTACTTTGGCATCTGCTAATGACATTGGCTGGCCTCACCGGTACCTAGTCTCGTTCTCCTCTTCATGGATAATGCTGCTTCGAAGGATGAGAGACTGGCGTGTGCATGAGTATTATTGTCATTGTGTGAAAGCTACATCGCAATGCCCTCCATCAAGTGTTCGCCACCTCTACAATCAAATGTCTTTGTTCCACACCCCAACAGCGTTATTTCCACATCCTGGCAGCGGAAACCCCATGGTCGCGATAATAGGCACCGGGAACTCGTTCGACATGGACTAAGCATCTGAGATTCTGGGAGGACTAAGTCTTAGCTCGGTGACCTATGTCCTCATCGAGCCATAGAACTCTTCGTCAAGTGGTCAGTCAATGCATAATCGTCTGTCCTGACAAACTCGTTGGGCGGTATAATAACTCAACAAGTTTATAAAGTATCCGCTCCCGGAATATGGGGAAAGCATTGATGATAACTCCAGAAGAAAGGTCAAGAATGAGTAAGCCCTCTCGATCAGCTTGATGCCTGGTGACAAAGGCAGGCCGCTCCTCTACAGCCAGCACTGCTCCTGACTCCTGAGGTACAAGAGCTGCTAATCCCTTCTTACCGCACCGCCACCCTGTACATCACCTGGTCGCTGCCCCTCCTTTGTCAACCTAATTCCTACGACACGCCTGCCAGACACCTCCCTTCCTTGGCTTTGCTGCTCCCTCGATCGACTTGTTACCCCAACCTTCGTGATGCCTATCTTACCGCGAAGACCTGAGCTGATCAAGTTCGTCTAGGACTAGGAAGAGATGAAGCTCTTTTAACCGGCAAAGTACCAGACAATATCACACAAGGCTGAGAAACCACATTAAACATTATAATCCAGAGCAGTTTTTCGCAGAGTCACGCCATCAACCAGTCCGTCCGGCTTTCTACAAAGCCTTCAAATGCTGCAGCAAGGATGGCCGGCCACGCTGCCCTACGATTCGGACTGCGGGGAGTAAGCACGATCCTATACTGCCGCCATAAAAGGGGTAATGATGGTCCAGCAATGCCAACCACTAACCAATTCTTAAAGTGTGCAAGAAGCTTTTCCATACAAGCCATTCAAATGGTTCATTATTCTTGCCATACGTGGGCCTCCACGCCTACCGTCCGTAGAGGTTTAGCCACCTGCTATTCGTCCAGGTCAAGAAACCTACGCCCAGTTATCGAGATGGCAGCACCGCTGGCGGCCTGGCAGCGGTCGGTGCTAGTGACTTAGTGGGAAGCTTAGTATAAGCAGGCAACTTAGGAAGGACGAAGGACTTCCTTTATTCCATGGAGCATCAGACAGCGGGCCCAAGTAACAAGATCTTCACCGTTCCTTGTCCGGCTAAGAACCGGCTGCTTGTGCAGAGTAATGGGGAAAGTAAGTATGCTCTGTGACCCTTGCTTCAAGCTGCCAAATGGTCCTTTTCCTTCTGGATTTTAGTAGTTAGTCGCACACCCACAGATGGGCCAACCATCAAATAGTGTGATCTTTTTATGGTACTTATTGAGGAGAAGTGAGCACACGACAAGGATGTGGACGTCCAAGTGTGGGACAACTGGTCAGCAGAAAGGACCGTTCTCTCCTCACACGGATTCTGGTTGCTCTTCCTGTTCTCTCTCTCCTTCTCTGTCTGTCCTCCTACTCTGTCCGCTCTGTTGTCATCTTCCTCCTCTCTCTTCCCTCTCTCGCTTTTATCTGTCTTGCTCCCTCTTTTGCTTCCTCTCTTCCTGCTGTGGGCTCTTGCTCTCTCGTCTTGCCTTCTAATAAGAGGCCTGGCAGCTCACCTTTTTCTGGAATCTCTCTGGAGCGCTCATCGTCCCTCTCTTCAGAGTGATCACAGGCCGTGACTTGAGAAGGCCTCTGAAGCACCCACTCGCCCTGAACCTTCCCTTCTGTCTCCCTAATTTGAGGTAGTGCCACTGTCGCCAATTTGCCTCCTTAACGCTTTATCTGCTCTCCTCTGAAGCCACCGCAGATCTCACTGGCAAAGGAGGAAGCGGAACAGTAAAGCCAGATAGCAGGAGAAGGACTCAGATACCTTTCCATGGCAAGTAGACAACAGCAGGCGACAAGGAGCGCCGTCCTTGCGTTGGGGGGCGCGGCACTGGCCGTTCCTCTCTCCTTTGTCGTGGGGGGTGCGATGATGACTCTCTTGACAGCTCCTCTCATTCGCAGAGCTGCCTGCGTAGCGGTTGGCGCTGGATTGGTGGGATTTACTTACCTATGGACAAAAGGGATCCTAGAGGACGAAGAGGAAGAGCGAGCCATAGTATCCAGTCATGGAGCAGGAGGCAATTCCAGCCCAGAGGTAGGCATGTCAATCTGAAGCTTTAGGACTAGAGATGGACGGAGAGACGGAATCGAACAAGTATCGCAGCAAAAGTAGTAGATAGTAGGCAGCTTTCTCATATTTCGTCGTATGCAGGGACAAGATTGGAGGGCAGGATTGGCGTCTCCAACTAGTTGCAGAAGAAGGAAAAGAGAAAAGCCAGCGGCAGAGGAAGAAGAGATAGAAGACGGGGATGAGGGAGATTCGGCAGAAAAGAAGCTCTTCAGCTATTCTCTGTCTGAAAAGGACATACACTGTCTACGCGGGCCCAACAGGGAGTGTGCGATCTGTCTTGATGAGTTCAGCTCTAGAGACAAGGTCAAGCCTTTACCGTGTTTCCACCTCTTTCACTCTCTCTGCATCGACCAATGGTTGAAGATCTGTCCTGACTGCCCACAGTGCAAGGTTCGCGTCTCGACCGAGATTATCTAGTGCAGATAGTGTATAAAATGCTGCTCTAAGCCATCCGAGCCATCGAGTTTTTGCAGCGGGGAGAAGCACAGCGGAAGAGCTGATTGTTGAGTGTTGTGCTTTGGTTGAGCATCGTTTGTCGACTGTGCCCCACTGGTCAATCCTTTTTGTGCTGACGCCCAGGTTCGTGGAACCATTTGTACTCTACCCAGCATGATCTTGTCATTCGGCGGTCTGAACTCTGTTTTATCAAGTCTCAAAGTTCCGATGATTCTCTACTCTGTGTCGATAGCGTTAGTCATCTAGTGGCTCAATAAGTGCACTACTAACACTAGGACGGTTAGAGGTGCTACGATATAATGACTGGTAACTAAGAATGTGTTTCGCCTCGTTTCCTATTAGTCAGTTATGGCAGAGGCCCATGCGATAAGGGTTTAAGGGAGGAAACAGGCACTAGGAATTGGGTAGCATGAATGGTAGGTGGGACAACCTAGTAGCTTCGACCCCACAGTGTCCAGCAAGTGGCTGGCTTTCCGCTAATAAAGCATTTGGTCCCAGCTTCCAGCTTAGGCTGCTCGAATGGCACACAGAGCGTCTTTGCGGCAGCAGAAGTGGCTGTCTTGGTATCCTCTGCGGCTTCTCCTGCGAGAGCTAGCGCCTCCTCCTTACTCTTCTTCTTTACCTTCTCCTCCCACTCTGACTCGTTACAGAACGGTGTCAAGACCATATTGCCCTTGTTCAAGGCTGGAACGAAGTCCTTCCATTGAGTGACCCTGGAGATACGGTGGTCTCTATCCTGCTTCGCTTTTTCATATAGTGATTCTTGCATATCTGCAAGAAGTTGCTGCACTCTATCGGAAAGGACTTCAAGCTTGACGTCCTCCTTCTCTCCAGTGTCTCGCCGCACAACGCGCACCTGACCTTTCTCCATATCCTTAGGGCCGAGCTCCAAGCGTAGAGGGACCCCCTTCATCTCCCACTGGTTGTACTTCCAGCCAGGAGTGTAGTTCAAGCGTGCGTCATAGTCCGCCCTTATCTGCTGTGCCTTCAGTTCATCCACTAACTCTTTAAGCTTCTTGATAACAGTATCGTGGCTCTGCTCCTTATAGAAAATGGGGATGATGATGACTTGCAACGGAGCCACGCGAGGAGGAAGGACAAGACCCTTGTCGTCGCCATGGACCATCACCATAACACCAATAGTTCTAGTCGTCAGACCCCACGAGTTTTGCCATGGAATCGCCTTCTTTCCTTGTTCATCTTCATATTCTATCTTGAACATTTTCCCAAAGTTCTGGCCTAGGCAATGGCTAGTAGCACCCTGGATACCCCTGCCAGAGGTAGGTATGAAAGCCTCCACTGTGGTAGTGTAATCACCACCGGCAAACTTCTCTGTCTCCGTCTTCTTTCCCTTTATTACGGGAATAGCAAGAAGCTCCTCGTACACTTGGGCGTAGAACTCTAAGATTTGCAGAACCTCTTTGTCTGCTTCTGCCTTGGAGCCATGGGCCGTGTGGCCCTCCTGCCACAAAAACTCTCTGGTCCGAAGAAAGGGTGTAGGGTGCTTGAACTCCCATCGAACCACATTTGCCCATTGGTTGAGCTTCAGAGGAAGATCTCTGTGAGACCTGATCCAGTTAGCAAACGCCGGATACATGATTGTCTCAGAAGTTGGACGGATCGCGATAGGCTCCTCGAGATCACTGGAGCCACTCTTGGTAACCCAGGCCACCTCAGGGGCAAAGCCTTCAACATGATCCTTCTCAGCGTTGAGAGCTTTCTCAGGGACAAACATTGGAAAGTAGGAGTTTTGCACACCGATGGACTTGATACGGTCGTCTAGAAAGCGCTGAATGCTTTCCCAGATCGTATACGACCAAGGACGAAGGATGTAGCACCCGCTAATGTCATAGTAGTCAATCATCTCAGACTTCTTGATGACTTGTGAATACCAGTCGCTGAAGTTCTCACCCTTTCCAACAGTGATGCCGATCAACACCTCTCCCTTGCCATCAGCCTCCTTCTTGGCTCCACCCTGTTTGCTGCCCTTGTCCTTGGCGGCAGGTGCAGCTTTAGGCTCATCTGCAGGGATAGGAGCATCGAAGTCTACTATAATGGGCTCGTGCTCGAAATGTCTAACAAACTTGACGAGGTCATCAGGTTTTATGGTGACCGTCTTGGTGTTGATCAAAGGGTGGCAAGAGATAAAGGGAGCGGAAATCAAAGACTTATCAAGAACCAACTTGACAGCTGTGTCCTTATCATTCATCACGGCGAGTGGCGTCACAGATCCCTGGGCCACGCCCAGTTTTTCCATTAACGCATCTTCACTTCCAAAGCGCAAATTAGCTCCTTTCAGCTGGAGTAGCTTCCCGAGGGTCTTGGTCAAGGCAGGAACCTAAGAAAGAGAGGTGAAGGGTTGATCAACAATGCGCAAAGTAACAGGGCCTTGAGAGCGTATGGTACGACAGCTCCATGCAAGTAGGCTAGTTCGGAAACTCAACGAAAAGCCTCAGGAGTGCTAATGAAGGTTGCAATGATTCGCTGTAGTTCACCTGACGGTCTGCCTTCATGGTGACAAGGAAGAGCCCATGCTTCTTGTCCGTCAGGAACAAGTTCTTGGTTAGTTCGCCGGGGAGGTGAAGTCCTTGAAGAGCTTTGGCCTGTTCATCGGCCGTTGCAACTGCCTGGTGCTCATGCAAGTTGCATTCCAGCGAGAGCTGGCTAAAGAGGTCCAGAACACGATCAGCCATCTCCCCGACACTTCACAGCTTACTTACGGCACCAGAAGGACTTGTGCCAGTGATAAAGCAGAACTTTAACTAAGGACCCTTGCCCTGGCAGACTCTCCCTTGAGTCTCAACGAAAATCTCTTCACTCAGCTCTATGAGGTTTCAAGGGAACTTTCTCTTGACTGAGCAATCTTGACAAGAGACCCGATCTGGGTCTCACTCTCCCTGTCCATACAGTGCGTTCATACACAGACCACCCAGCGTCCTGATCCCTGATGATACCACTTCTATTTGTGAGCAGAAGGTGCAAACAGGATAACTATCCCAAATACCGCCACCTCCCCACCGCGCTGTGTTTACACATAGAAGGACAAACAATATCTCGTGCGGGTCTTCCTTCTGTGTAATAAAGCTATACAGCCTGAGCTTCAGCACACCTGGGTGACCTTGCTTGGGCTGCTGCTGCTGGCTGCTGCTGCTGTATCTATAGCTTCAACATCATCCATAAGAATAAGAGGTTTATCTTGAGCTCACAGTTTATTTATTGAGCCAGACGACGGCCAGACTCGATTGGTTGAGTATGAAGAGGGTTCCTGATGACAAGAAGTAGTTCTCCTTGTAAAGTAGGAGGGGAACTTCTGCAGAGAACGGAGTAATAAAGAGAAATCCTGCCTGCAATCATCGACCACAAAGGAAGAGACCACCTCTACAGGTCTTCTGACAAATATTTATGAAATTGCTTTTTATAATAGTTGCTCTTTATGAGCATTTATGACTAGGATACAATGGTAATAGAAGGCTTGAGCGGCAACAAGCGGGAAATTGCCGGTGGCTGGGGCTGGGGCTGGTGGGATTGCGGTAACAGGCTTTGGAGAGGATGACATGAGGACTTCAAGTCAATTTACTGTTGTTAGACGCTTGATCTATGGATAGGGCACCCTGGCAGAAACGGTCGTCATTAGTGTCTTTGTTCAACACGGCTCCTGAGTAGCAACGCAGCTCCCCCATCTGCCACTTTCCCTGGCGTTTCATCAGCAGTGAAAATTAGTGATGCATAAACAATGAAAAAATGCCTTCACTTTACCCTCAATCTGTCCGATATTTTCCGATGTTTCCCGGTGAGGTTGGTGATCGGAACCAAGGCGCTTCTTACTCCAATTAGCGATCCATCATCATCATCGACTTGTTTGGGGAGATAAATCATAGAAAGCTCATCATAGGATAGCCTATCGAGAGGTACGAGAGGAGGCCTGAGAGCATGCTAATAGTGGTTTCCTAACTGTGTGATCTGTTGAGAAAAGGACCACCCATTGTTGAAAAGAGAAAAGGTGGCGCCAATATGAGCAGTACGCTGACAGCAGCCAAGGCCTGGTCATGCAGGTAATTATTTTTGGCGTTTTTCTTCTAAGAGCGCATCGATTTCTACTAGTGCTTTGTCGACGAAACAACTTTTAGTGCTAAGCCGGGCTCTCTACAAATCACCGTTCGACAGCTTGTATTGGTTAATATCATCCTGGAGTGTGAGACAGTTTGACCAGGGTCCCCTCTATGATGTCATGAGGCGATTCGATTGGGATCTTACCAAGGTAGGAATCCGCGATAGTAGCAGACCTTTCTAGAATGACCTAAGGGAACACTTTCATCCGACACTTCATGACACTTAACTCCAAAGTCAGAGCGTTAGATTTGCCATCAACATAGGCAAACCGCCGTATGTCGCTGGATGATCTACTGAAATGTTTATCTTACCCATATCACCCAGACAATCAGGTCTGTGAAGTACAGTTTTCTACTAATGCCCACAAACGGAACAATGTGGTGTCCGAGCCTATCTTCGTCAAGGCCACCATCGCATCAAGTCTGGACCTTTCATCAGGGCCAAAGGCATCAGTCTGGTGTCTGGGCCTATCTCCCTCATCGCTATTGTGAGATTTCACTCCCAGTTGCGTGCCCGATATTCCTGAACTTCCTTCTTTCGCTGTTCTCTGGCATTTGCAAAAGACTGCAAAGCATATCCACCCACAGCTATGGCCAGAAAATGCTCCCAAGGACCTATTATGGAAGTAGAGACGGTAAGAGCGGCGGACGACAACAGCCTCTGTCGCTCAGCTGTAAAGCACAAATCATACTACTTACGTCGCAACAAATGCTCACTGCGCATAGCGTTCACAGAGAGTTTCGCACAGAGTCCCATAGTAGCCCCTAATAGAAAGTGTCCCGCCATTGTGATAGGAAGGGGTTCTTCAGAGTGACACCTGATGTGTCTCTGGTGCCAGTGCTTGATGTTGGGACCCGCTGGTGCAATATGGTTTGCGCGACACTAATTGCCTGCTCTCAAAGCAGGGCCTTCGCACGCAATAGACTACTTGTACCAGGCTGAGGCATGTAACGAGGAGGGAGGTAGCACAAAATATGACCGTGACCGAAGCTGCCTTCAGTTAGAAAATCCGCGATCTCTTCGCCTTTCTTCAGACTTTGTAAAAGTTGCGCCGTCAACAAGGTTGTTGCGGGTTTTTACAGTCTGAGCAAGCTCTATCGTCCTCTTCCGCCAATCCCCAGTCAGCGCTACGACCGCTAACGCCCCGCTGCTCTTCAGTACGAACATGCATTTCATAGTGGACAACGACAACGATCCTATAAGAAGTCGACCATTTTACATGGACCTTGGGTTTTTAGACGGGAACTTTTTGCTACTGCCATTCTAAGGCTTACACTGCCAAGCTGTGATAAGATGAAGTTGAAGCTCAACCCTTATCCCTATCAGCTTATAGCCAGCAGTAAAGGCTACAGGCTTATTAGGCTTTTTGCCCTGATGTTAAGATCTGCGTTGATAGCACTCAGACTGGATTGTGTCAAGAAGCTTGCAGCTGTGATACTTTCTCATCCGGAAAGACCAGCTATTCTTGGCAACAAGGCGTACGGAAAGGTATTTGCCGGGTAGCAGCGTTCTGGTGTCGTTCGACCAATTATGACTGGAAGCCGACTTGTGGCTTTGGTGACCGGAGCTGCATCGGGGTTGGGGCGGGCCACCGCGGAGAAGTTTGTAAAGGCTGGAGGGTCCGTCGTCATTTGTGACCTGCCTTCAAGCGATGGTGAAGCAGTCGCCAAGTCTCTTGGAAGCCAAGCAGTTTTTGTTCCGACAGATGTACGTTGCATCGTTCGCTTTTCTGTCCAGGAGGTCCTGCCTTGGGCTACGCCAAGCTAAACAAGTTCTCTCCTAGAGCGAAGCAAGTTCTCTCCTTCTGACATGCGCTCTTCCACGTTAAACAGAGCGATTTCTTCTAAAACGCTTGCCTACTCTCCCTAGGTAACAAGTGAAGAAAACGTCACTACAGCGCTGGACACCGCGGCTGAGAGATTTGGGCCGGTCACAGCGGCCATTAACTGCGCTGGCATTGGCGTCGCTGTCAAGACGTTGGGGAAGAAGGGAGTTCACCCGCTGAATGCCTTTGATAAGGTCCTAAAGGTTAACACGGTTGGAACTTTCAATGTAATTCGCCTTGCAGCTGAGAGGTATGAAATGTGTTGTCCTAAGTATAACATTTGTGGGTTGCGCTAATACGGTTTGCATCTACCATGTGCACGTAGGATGTCCAAGAATGAAGTCGACAGTGACGGCCAGCGAGGCGTAATAGTCAATACGGCAAGCATAGCAGCCTTTGACGGCCAAGTTGGACAGGCGGCGTACTCCGCATCTAAGGGAGCTATAGTGGGTATGACTCTCCCTATTGCCCGAGATCTGGCGCCACTAGGCATCCGAGTGAACACCATCGCCCCAGGTAAACTTTGAATCCACGCTTCCTGACTCAATTTCTGTAAGGTCCGCCTTTCACTAAGTGCTCAGCCGTAGCATC
This sequence comes from Hyphochytrium catenoides, assembly GCA_900088475.1. Classification (NCBI taxonomy): domain Eukaryota; class Hyphochytriomycetes; order Hyphochytriales; family Hyphochytriaceae; genus Hyphochytrium; species Hyphochytrium catenoides. The sequence continues at coordinate 81,456 of FLMG01000893.1, forward strand.
CAACGTTTTCCTCAAGCATATCCTAATACGACGCTTATCAACAGGCTTATTTTTAACGCCTCTCCTAATGGGGCTACCGGAAAAGGTCAAGGATCAACTAGGAGCCAGCGTCCCATTTCCAAGCAGACTAGGGCGACCAGAAGAGTTTGCTAGCCTCGTTTATCATATTTTTGAGAATCACATGATGAACGGGGAGGTGGTAAGGTTAGATGGTGCCATTAGGATGCCGCCTCAGTAATATGGGCGGGACGTTGTAATAATTGCCGTCCTCTTCATGAACTGCCAATCTATCAACCCCCTTGATGTCGAGAGGATATATCAGAACCCATGTTGCCTACGATCTGTCTTAGAGTGGGTGAGGCGAGGAGGTGCCAAATCATTTAGTGTCAGCAATCCTCGCCATAGTCGAGTCGGCTGGGAATGATTTTCACACCTGTTTGTAGGACGTCAGCATCTAGAAAAATGTTAGCAAGTAGGCTTGCAAGATTGGTACCGTTATAGGGTGAGAACATAAGTTTCTTCTTCCTTGTGGTCGAACAAGCTCCACCCTCAGAGCGGCCCCCAGAGTGGTACGAGCTTCGTTTTCTAAGAATCGAAGAAGGTGTCCCAGTTGCGTCTAAGCTGTTTTTGGCCCTCAGCGGGCTGAGTAATCTTTTGCTGACCTCGTCGGTCCTAGAACCTATTCGTTTCGCTCTAGCTAGGTCAGTTAGATAAAGTAGCTCTCTTTGAGAAAGCTCTGTTGGACCCTACAATGTCACCTACCTGGCGGTATTGGGAGATGCGTAATTATTCTCTGTTTCTTGATCCTGGACAGCGACTCCAATCAAGGTGAAGTTCATCCCAGGCCTTGATGGATCTGCACTATTGTCGCGGTGCCATCGATGTAACCTGAGAATATAGGTATCTTAACTATTGTGTCCCGACAACTGATTCTTATGCAAATACCTTGCCACAAGCTGAGCCCGGGATCCTTTACCATTAAGACCCAGTTTCATACAGAGCTTCTGCAAATCTCTATGAAAAGGAGGGCGGCTCATAATTATGGGTCGCAGCTAGATGTTAAGCCAATTTTCAGGCCACTCACCGAAAAGACCAGATTTTGTCTGAGAACAGCTCTGGGTTTAGGGAGATATATGACTGACTTTTGAGACGCGGACTCGAGCTTCTTTCCATGTCTATGCTAGAAAAAAAAAACGCGCTTTCCTGGAGGTTGCAAGAAACAGCAAGCTTGTAGGCAGGAGCCTCGATCTCTAGAGCACCGACGTGAGAACTCCTGGATGGGCGGCCTTTCAACGACGCTGCTCTTCTGCCAACGCTATGGGTTTACAAGGATGTCCTGACTCAGAAGGTGGTGTTGTAGAGCCCTACTGTATAGGCGCTGACTTCGAACTTATGAAATACTCCTGGAGTATTATCACAATGGACTCACAAGGGGAAGTTCAGTTTGAGGCTCATACAATGACGTGAGGACGGCGCCGCATTGAGGATTTTATTAAGAGAGATCATCACATCAGGAGACGAAGACACTTGACAATTGGATAATGGCATCAATGGTGTTACGCAAGTACTCCAATGTAAAATTGAACCAACGGCTATAAAGAACTAAAGCAGAAGTCCGTTTGTCAGTTATCATGTCAAGTAGCGAATGAGTTACCAACTTGAGTACGAAACTCCCCTTTCCTCTCTCTTTCACTCTTGCTCATCAATAATTACGCAAGGCCAACATGGGAAGCTCAGTATTGTCTGTATACGTGCCTAGGAAGAGAACCATGGCTCCCTCGGGCCTTTATAGCCTCCAACTTTCCTGTCGACAGCGAAACGTTCCCTTCATCGTGTTTCAAAATTTACGGCATCATGTGGCGTTGGGAATGAGCCTTAAAGATATCGGTCAGGTGCAGACAGAGGAGCTCAACATGCAACAAAGTACTAGAATCCATTATTGTCTGGGTCCATCAGAAGATCAGGGTGAATGAGCATATAGTGCTCAAGATTACTGCTGGCAGCTCTCGCGCGCTCCAACCAACCTAACTTCGGTCACTACACCAGTGGCGGGCAGAAAAAGAGAGATGTCTACCTTTCTGACTGAAGCGAGAGTCAAGGACTCCAGGTTTGTATCTGTCAACCTCCTACAACCACATCTCCTTTTCAGAGGCAAGGACTAACTGCTACATAGTGCCAGCAACAACCTTCAAGATGCGCTCGACTCATTCCAACAGATGCAATATCATGCTGTTCCTGCAGGGATGGAGGTAGTGCCGTATTTGTATTGCTATTCCCACCTTATGTCCTTCCATTCTTTACGTCTTCTTTATCTACTATCAAAGGCACAGCATTCCTGTCCCCCTCATCGCCTATAAGAGCAGACTTGACGTCAGACTGCTAACCACAGGTCACACAAGCTTCTCAATTGCTTCTCAAGAGGCGGGAGATGGAGGAAGTGGACAAGAGATTGGGAGAAGCCAAGATGATGTATGAGCGTGCAATGGAGGATCTTAGGCTGCGACAGGAGGCTTTGAATGACAAACAGCAAGACATCAAGCGGCAGGTCTGAGAGTATTTTGCGTTGTCAGGATCTTTATTTGATGGGTTGGTGCCATGTTGGCATCATCTATCCAAATGAACTTTCACTACGTTTTCCCATCGCGCAACTCGGATAGTTTTCTCCTCGTCCTTTTTCTGTTAAGTGAAGATCTTCCTTCGTTCTAGCGCCGCCCCCCTAAGAATAGACCAATAGATCAGCCAGTTTCAGAAGTTTATCCATGAAAGCGAGTTGAAGAGGCAGAGAGCAGAGGAGAAGGCGTTGGCCGAGAGTAAAAGCAGTCTTGAGTTAGATGAAAAGATCAAACATTCCCACAAGGAACTGCAGCGACTCGAAACGGAGCTGCAGAATTTGTCAAAGAGGTTAGGTAAGACGCTGATAGCTCAACACCGTCGTGGGCTTGGGATGGCAGCTTAGCTTTGAAAAGACGTTTGGAGTCTTTACAGCAATAGAGTCTGACTGACAGGACTCATTTGCATTCACATCTGCCAGGGAAAATGATTAGGTATAAGGTCTACCTCGAGAGGGTCGCTAGCCACGTGGAGGGTGAGACTGCGATGGAGGCCGATGATCTCCTGAACAGATATATGACCCTTACTGCAACCAATGAAGATATCAAGAAGAATATATCGCAGATTGAAGAGAAGGTAGCGGCCGCCGCAGGCAGGAGAGTCACTTTCTCCTCAATCCGGAACTGATCATAGCTTCATTCTACCCTTGCCTTCAGATGGACATGTACAGACAGAACATTCTATCCACGGAAAGGGAGACACAGAATAGCCTACTAGTTCAAAACGGCGAAACAAACAGGTAGACTTCTAAGCGTTCACCCCTTCAGACGCAACATGTTAATCTGCTGGCGTGCCAGAGTCCAAAGGCAGTTGGAAAAGCTCCGGATGACTGCGTTAGAGTTTGATGCTACACGCCAGAGAGATAACAAGATTTTGAACAATCGTGTCAAGGAGATGGGACAGGTAACGCCAGTTTAGAGAGCGAAGGGCGATGGTGGACCAGGTTCTCATATCATCGTCGGACTGTCACTGGCTAGGTTATCCTGAGCATCGAGAACTTGTATAGGCGGAGTGTAACTTCTAGCAAAAAACAAGCAACTCTTCCGCAGGCTGATGATGGCTACGAATCAATTGAACGAATGGCCTCCTACTTATGGACCATCCAGGAGCGTGTACTGGACCTAATGTACATCCAATCGAAGTACAGAACAGACAGAGTCGATCAGGTGCGACATCCTTTTTTTGTCCCCGTATGTTTGCCAAAAGACTGTGGACCACTACCTCCAAGCTGATCACTGCATCTCACAGGAGTCAGTCAAGGCCACCGACCATAACGGTAGTGTCACATACTCAAAGACCGGCGGATATGTTGTCAACAAAAAATCCAAATCAGTGGCCCCCATTGGTGATTCGGACAGTCTGATCCTGTCTAACACCCTGAAGGATATCGGCTAAAGTCCTGGGTAGCAAGCATGTACGTGCCGCGTGTGGTGTACGAGCTATCACTGCAGTCTGAAAGAGCATGCACTCGCTCTCAGGCCCTGCTGCCTCCACCCTTGCTCCCTTTGGACAATCCACACTACTACTAGTACTTGTAGCTAGGTATTATTTCCTAGATTCAGCTCCTGTTGACTCATCTTGTGATAATAGAGAGCTGAGTCTACTTCCTGTAGTTCTAGTATGGCTTTATCAGATCCATCAAGTCGGCGGGGTTTTGTAGCTAGGTATTATTTCCTAGATTCAGCTCCTGTTGACTCATCTTGTGATAATAATAGAGAGCTGAGTCTACTTCTGGTAGTTCTCGAGTATGTTTCTATCAGATCCGTCAAGTCGGCGGGGTTCTGCCAGCTAGCCTTGAAACGCTGGCAGAGCATCCCAAGCTACCAAAAAACACCAGCAATAGGGGCGGAGTGAGGCCCAGCAGAGGGATAATAACACTCTTTATAAAACAGAACCGATTGCTGCTTTATGAGGCTGCTGCAGTAAAGAGAGTACTGTAGAACTACTTTTATTTACAAAGCACTAGCAACTGGCCTACAAGTCACAGGTTGGGCACCCTTCTGCCTGACAGTATTATCTCACACTGTCCCTGTTGTGTTCTTGTGCATGGTGTTGAGTGTTGAGTGTTGAGAGGGTCTTGGTCTTTTTCTCTGTCTCATCTATAGATAGCGGACGTCTCCGTATCTCCCTCGTTCAAAGCAGCCATAGCTCAGTGGTAGAGCAATTGATTGCAGCTCAATAGGTCACTGGTTCAAATCCGGTTGGCTGCTTCTTTTTCTTGATTTAAGGAGCATGTTTAAAGGAGGCTTGTGTTATTCCTCCTAGAACTGAACCGTACTCTGTCTCCGTACCCTAGTTAGAACTTGAGAACTTACTCATAGAACTGTGGAAGCTAATAACACTAACATAGGCCACATAGCAACATAGGTACATTGTGCCCTCACCCCATCCTGTATAACTCTGCAATTTCAGTACAGTATAGAACTGCCCAGTAGAACAGCGCTGCTTGTTGAAGATCTGTTTTCAAAGTCCAATCACAAACTGCCCTCGTGCGTGCTTGCTATTGCATCAACTCCTCGTTGTAACGAGTTCTACTGCGCTTGAGGGTCATAACACTGCATACGGGAAGGTTACATGTGAACGTAGGTGGTGAAGAGTGATATTGGATAGAGAAGAGACCACTGTAGCCAATGCACTCTTGTTATCCAGCCAGGGGCATTGGCGATGAGGTCATGGGACGAGAATACTGAGCCCTCAAG
>FLMG01000896.1:3495-13495 GCA_900088475.1 Hyphochytrium catenoides
TCAAAGGGCAAGAAAGTGGAGCAGCCGCAGGACAGCTCATCGGACAGCTCTGACAGCGATAGCAGTGACTCCTCGGACAGCTCGAGTGACTCTTCTGATAGCTCCTCTGATGACGATGAAGATAGCCTGGAGGCGAAGAGGAAAAATGAAGAGGCGAAAAGGCTAGAAGCAGCGAAGGCGGCCCTTTCCTGGACTCCCAAGTCATCCCCTGTTTCCAGTCAGTCCAAGACCCCGAGAACCCCTGGTCAGGCCTTCAAGCGAGTGGATGAGACCTGGAACGAGGAGGTCAAGGATGATCATCGGCTCAAAGACAACAGTTGTAAGTGCACTCTGTCAAATGAGGATCTAAAACCTTTGGTGGCATGTTATGTTTGGGTCATGGTGATAGTTGTCTAACGGGTGTATGTAGTCTTCTCGCGCTGGCCTCTGGGTCCATTATGCCTTTTTGTAGTAATCCATTCTAGCCATTGTGACCTTTCTGAGACTCTGTGGCTCATCCATCTATCCTCTCATACTAATGGACGACTTTTGCATGCCGCATTTGACAATCACTAGATGAGTCCGCCTTCGGTAATGAAGGCTGGGGAGCCAAGGCCAGCGAGATTTTGTCGAAGGTCAGAGGAAAAGATTTCCGCCACGAGAAGACGAAGAAAAAGCGTGGCTCCTATAAAGGTGGTGCTATAACCATGAGCTCCAACTCCTTCAAGTATGAGGACAGCGATTAGAAGAGAAAAATAACGAAAGAATGGAAGACTAAGGCGTAAGTTATTACAGTTAACAGAGGATGTATCCTATGCTCATCAGTTTCTGGAGGATGCTCAACACTTGTCACGTCGCAGAATGAGTAGAGCTTCCGTCAATGCAGCTTTATCCCTGCCAGACTCTTTTAGTCGCGCTTAAGGTCGAAGATCTCACGATGTACGCCATCTTTGTCAATGAGAATGATCTCTACGGCATCTCCAGTGTAGATGTCACGCTAGTAGATTTTGCGCCGCGAAGAAGCGTGGGGGAAAGCAAGCAAGAGAGAATCGTGAGCGTGAAGCACCAGTCACCGTCATTGGCTGAGGATCATCGCAATAGAGATGAACCGGATTAAAATTGTGGAGGACAGAGGCTAGCGAGAGGTGCAGATGGATATCCACGACACAGAGAATATAGTTACACAAGAGAGAGAGCGAGAAATTGACAAGGAAAGAAAGTGTGCTTTGTGAAAAGCATGGCTGTGCTGGCTCTAACCTCCGTCGCAGAAATGAAGCCTTCCTTCATCAGGTTAACCACCTCCTGGGCGGAGTAGTCCCGCTTCGCATCCTGTCGATTCTTGTTTCCAATCTACAAGGAGCAATGCAAGAAGCGTAAGACGAATGTGAATGGGGACATCTGTACTGTCTTCTCCCATTTGACGGCGCCGATCTGCTCCCAGATAACAGGTGTTTCTCCCCTCATTTGTAGGTTCAGTCCTGCCTGTTCTCCTTTCTTTTTCAAGCTTTGTGCCTAGCTCACGCGGCTGCAACTGGGCGACAGAAGTGGCTTTGCTCTACTGCCTGCACCCACTACCACCATGATCTCCAGTAGTAGCTTACCAGGTTGTCCAAGAGAGGAATCATGAGCTTTTGTCCAGAGCCCTGTGCAGAGCTCTCTACTCTCTGGTAGGATCCTACGGCATCGTAGTTGTAGACTGCACCCCTGCCTGCAGAGACAAATATCAGTATCAATTTCCCTATGAATCCAAGCAGGTGCAGTTTCACAGGGAGAAGAGCAGCAGTGGCCGTCTTAAAGGTATAATGAAGCACGAACTTGTTGACGAGCAGAATGGCGATCGTTGCTCCGGTTTTGTTGACCCACCTTCTTTATCGAGTCCCACAAGGAGATTCAGCGCGTAGTATGGAAAGAATCGTCTGTAGTACAGAGTGTTTGAAAGGAGTTGCGCCAGAGCCTCTGTGGTTGGTGGCGCACCATGGTTGTGCTCAAACCTGAGTGAGTTAGGAGAAGGGTAATAGTGAGAGTCTAGACGAGGCTAAACAAAGGAGCTTCTTTCGAATAAGGACATACATTTGGCAGCGAATCTTCATCATGTGCCACAGCTGGGAGACATCGGCATAGCATCCGGGGCTTGCCATCACCGTCTTACCGGTTCTGAGTGTTAAGTTGGAAGAGATATTATGGTGACTAAAGCGTGCCAGCTTGGTGCAAGGTACCAGTTGGCAAGAAACTTACAACTGGCACATCTTTGATACTTCTCGACTTAGGATTCTATAGCCTGTGCTTAATCTGGTGTCTGCAGCTACTACGACGAAGTCCTTCCCAGCCACAGCGAGGGTGGTTCTAGATTTACGAAGGGGTCATTATGGGAACTTTACCAGCACTCGCAATCGTACTAAGAACTTACCCTCCATTGAAGTCATATGGACTCCATCTGTGCTCTATAAGATGACCATGAGGCCTACAGAACATAATTAGGACGGAAGCCAAAGCGCAACAATGCTTGAGCAGCATCTCGTACTTGTACGACTCCGAGAAAGCTTCCGTGTCCACAAAGTCTGCGCCCTCTGATGTGTTGAATTGCAGTCCACTATGCAAGAATGCGGAGTAGATCTGAGGCTCTTGTAGAATGTTTGATTTAGGTAAGATAGAGCTAATGGTTACCTTATTGACGCCATCGTGTTACGAGCTGATATCTTCAAATAATAGGTTGCTTGGGCTGCCAGGGATTGAGAAAATATTTGTCTTCAGACAGAGCTTCGAGCGTTTTGAGATCTCGGATGAAGCTTTGACATTGGATTTCTCTGTGCTTCTTCGCCAGTTTTTCAAGAGGACTATTGGAAGAACAAAAGATACAACCTGTGTAAGAGGGTCACCCTGTGTAATTCTGAATACAACCTTGGTCCACAAGCTTGATCTTCAAGGGTCCACGTAACAAGTTATCACATAGCGTTAACAAAATAGTCTAGTTATCACAGGAGCCCGTACGAAATGATTCTCCACCGTTTGATTCTTCATGCCGCTCCTCATATTTCGCAATAATCTTCAAAATGTAGAATGCCAAAAGAGGCGCAGAATCTGAACCTATCGAGCTGGACTATTTGCAGGCTTTAGGACACCTGCTTTGGCCTTCGCAAGCTTCTTGAATGCCTCTACTTCAAGCTCTTTCGTCCATCAGCTTCATCCTACTAGTTCAAGCCTAGGCGTGAGTGAATGAGAGAGCTCTCAAGATGGACTCCTTTCAAGACAACAGTAGGTTGCGGAGTGAGGGCGATCTGAGCAGCTCCTCAGAGTCCTCGTCATATACCCCCTCAAAATCTGATGGGAAACAATGTAGAAGGGGAAGAAGAACTCAGGCAGTCACGTTTTTCTCTTGAAGAAGGTTAATAAAAGGGAAGCTTGTTTCGGTTCGAGACAGAGTGATAGATAAGCTCTCATAGCAAGAAAGTCGTCAGCACCCTCTATCCTCATTGCTCTCATTCTCTCTCCCTTGTCCCGATCCACAAATTTCATAAGCATCCTTTCTCAGACGCTACGTACGGCCACACGTAGCGTAGCTTCTTCAAGCTAAACACACAGACAATTCTCTCCCTTCTCTCAATTATCAAGTTCCACTCCTGCTCATTCATGCCGTTACAGCTCTCAACGTACCTTTATGTTGGCCACCGACACAGGAGAGAGACAGGGGTTACAGGCAGAGGGAAGAAAGCAGTGGAACAGCAAAAGAATCCTGCTGATCGTGCTGTCGATGGGAGATAAAGATGTCAAGGCGCGAGAGACAATGGGACGCCTCCGAGACGCCAGGCAATTAGAGAGCTGCCTCCAGTTGTTCGATGAGATCTTTCTTCAGCTTCTTAGGAGTTACTCCGCGTTTCTAGTTGTGTTGATTAGCAAAGAGGCAAGAGGAGATAGGCTAGTGAGCACTGGTAGACGATCAGTGTCGGAGGAGGAGACTTCCAGCCGATCGGCCACAGGAGAGAAGAGAGAGTGCGCGGCGAGAGAGACCATTACCTTCAGTTCCTCTTTCAGCTGTACGACGGTCAACTTAGCAGGAGTGAGCCTGGGGACTTCAGGGACTTCGGCAGGGGCCACTTCTTCAGTCTCTTTCTCCTCTGCCACTTTCTGGCTAGTCTCTTCTTGATTCGCAGTCTCGTCAACCTCCTCAGCCGGAGTGCTCTCTTCTGCAAGGGTCCAGACAAAGCAATATGAGGGAGAAATATGGATACGGCAGAGTGTAAATGGATGGGGGACAGAGCGAGAGAGAGAGAGAGAGCCAGCGGGGGTAGAGAGAGAGAGAGAGAGAGAGCAAAAAGGCAGAGAGTCAAGATTTGAGTTATTTTCTCCTAGACATCGTCTCGCTGGGAATCCCACCTGATGTCTCCTTCATTGGCTCCTGGACTGCATCCCCTGTCTCTTCCTCTTTCTCGTTCTCCATCTTCATTGGCTCCTGGACTGCATCCCCTGTCTCTTCCTCTTTCTCGTTCTCCACGGCGTTGCCAGGCTCCTGTACTGCTTCTTTCTCTGCTGCGTCCTCTGCTCAACCACCAGAGGTTAGTATAGGAGAAAGAGTATAACGTTAGCGCATGTACTTGACAGTGATGCATTGGGAGGCCAGGGAACAGGGCTACTAAGAAAGCAACAGCTAGATAGTTCGGGAAAGCAGTGAGATTCTGGAAGAGAGCTTGAACGGAGACAGAGAGAAAGAGAGAGAGTTTTCTGGATAGCGCTAGAGAGAGGACACAAGGGAGCGATAGGAAGACACCACTGACAGAGAGAAGCAATGTGGAGAGCGCAGAGGAGAGAGAAAGACGTGTGATAACTTGGGGACAGAGTGGCGGAAAGAGAGAAGGTGAGCAGACAGGAAAGACTCACCCTGCAAGCGTCGTTGTGGAGAACGAGAAGGTGAACGCTTGGCGGTAGGCGAAGGTGAGCCTTTAGTTGGGGACACAGGCTTCTGTGGAGAAGCTTCTCTCTTCTTCTCCCTGACGGGAGAGCGGGAGACGGAGCGAGCAGGAGAGCGCGACGGAGAGCGGGATTGTTGCCTTTCTTCTTGTTCCTCTTGCATCTTCTCTGCTTCCTCCTCTTCTGCCCGGTCTCTTCTATCTCTTTCCTCCTCATGTTCCTCTTGCATTTTCTCGTCCTCCTCCTCTTCGGGCTCTTCTCTTCGCTTTTTCTCTTCCCCTGCGAGTCGTCCGGGCTGCGTCAGGGCTGGACAGCAACTATAACGAGAGACGGGATAATGCTTACCTTTCTCTTCTCTATGTGTCGTTCGCTCGGGTACATGCGGGTGCTCCTCACCCTCTTCCATCTCCTCGTCGTCCTCGCCTCTCCTTTCCCTGGAGCGGCCTCCTTCTTCCCCTTCGTCTTCCATGTCTGCATTACTCTCGCCTCTGCCTCTGAAGCGACCGTTGTTGTTCTCCTCCCTCCTTTGTTGCTGCAGTTTTTGTCTCTCCTGAAGTCGCTTGGCAGCTAGAAAAGGCATTGCAAGTCAGACCATGACCCCTCTACAGGCTGCGAAAGCGAACCAGAGAGAGAGAGAAAGAAAGAAAGAAAAAGAGAGAGAGAGAGAAAGAGAAGGAACAAACGCCATGTACAAAGAAGAGAAGAGTAATAAGACTGGGTCTCAACAGTCGAACGTACCGTCAGACTCTATCTTCGCAGCATCGCGTTCTTCCTGCTCCAGCTCTCGCAAATGTTCCTCTTTCTGTTGGATCTCCCTCTCGAGCACGGAAAGGGCTTCTTCATCTTCCCGGCCTCGAGCCTGCCGTGTAATTCGAGAGCCCGTAAGATAATGGCGAGGGAATAGCTCCAAGGAGAAAAGAAATGAAAGAGGAAGAGATTGACAAGGCTCCATAGCCTCACCTCTATTGCCTCTTTGACCGCCTCTTGTTGGGCTGCAAGGAGTGTACGCGTGACATCTGTGTGTCTAGACGGAGCCCAGAAACAGTCGAAAATGTCAGGCGCATAATTGGCAGTTGGAACAGGAGCAAGGAGAACAGAGAAGAAACAGGCAAGTGAGCCGCTACATAGGCAGACATTAGAGGCGGCGGCGATGAGGGCATACTTGGCAAGAGATACAAGCTTGGTTGTTACAAGGATTGGCACCACACAGACAGAACGTTGCACGCAGGTCAAGGCAATAATGGGCAGGTGTGAATGAAAGGGAGAGACAGAGAGTGAGAGACGGGCTAGGGAGGAGAAGCAGGGAGGTGAAGAAAGGGACAATGACACGATATAGCGAGGAGAAAGAGGATAGTGGAGATAGAGGATTTGAAGGTAGACTGGAAAGACATTAGAGTGTTCGTACTTCGCAGGTAAGTAATAGATTGGCGGGTTGGTCACGGTCTTCAAAAAGCCCGAGAGCAGAGAGTTCCTCCGCACCCAGAGAGCGCTCTTCAGCTTTGTTTCGGCGATCTTTTGCTTGGCTATAAGGATGTCCCGGCGCAGAGTTTCCTGGCGAGCCACGAATATGACGGAAGGGTAGCGCAAGGAGTAGGAGTCAGACCACATTAAAAGAGAGAGAGAGAGGCAGAGAGAGAGAACCCTAGAATCTATGTCTCCCCCTTGCTCTGCGGGAAAAGCACTCCGTCTTAGGATTCAGAGGAAAGAAGAGGGAGAAACTTGATTTCCGGAAGGTAGCTTGTGCGATGCTGAGCATACCTTCTCTCTCTTCTTGAAGACCAGTGTCTTTTCAATGGACTGCAGCCTCTCTCTCTCTTCGCGGTCACGCTTCTCAGCCTGAACAGTACAGGCGTGAGAGCAAGTGAGAAGCAAGCAGGTTGTAGGACCAGAGGAACACGCTGTTTGGAGACAGAGTAGCATCCAAGAAAGGGTAGCCCGAAGACGACAGGATATCATGTCAATAGTATAACCTTGACAGCGAGAGTAGACGAGGAAGAATAAGAGTAGTGAAGACTTTTGAACTGAGTAAAGTCGCGTTACCTCCTCCGCCCGGAGCTCTTGCTTCTTGAAAAGCGTTTGATCTTTCTCAATGCGCTGCTTCGCCTTCACCAGATGGCCCATCAAGGCTCCGAACAATCTGAGAAGAAGAACGATCGTTAGGTAGAGCGCAGGGAAGAGACTGAGCATCATGCAGATGATGGAGCTCTTGAGAAAGGAATGAAATCCGCGCAGCAAGCACAGAGTACTAGGTTGAGTTGGGGGAGACAAGTATGAAAGAGAGAGAAGAGGATATATATATATATATAGAGAGAGAGAGAGAGGAGGCAGAGAGAGAAACAGGAGAGGTAGAGAGAGAGAGAAGAAAATTAGCAGAAGAGAGGTAAGAGATAGGGCTCAGAGAGAGATAGTGAAATGGCAAAGCGGTCTCTGAGCATTCTTCTTCACCTTCGATTCCTCTGACCGTCTGCCTTCGGCGTTCCGGTGCGACCTTCTGTCTCTTTTTTCTCCTCTTCTTCCTCTTCTCTACCCTCTTTGCGAGGACCTAGTCGGCTGCGGATCTACGGAAAGCCCAGCGTGTGACGGAGAAGATTCAATCAGACTCTGGGCAGCGGAAGGTAGGAAGACAAAGCAGAGGACAAATGAAAGAAAAAGAGACAAGAGGAAGGAGAGAGCGAGAGAGAGAAAAGGAAAGAGAGAGTGATGTAGGAGGACTGCGATGGAGAAGCATCAAAAGTTTTGCCTCGGCGATCTTACCTGAGAGAGAAGCCGACGTTTAGGTGCGGGCTGTTCATCTTCTTCTCCTTCTTCCTTTTCCTCATCTCTATCTTCTCTTTCTCTCTTGCGATCTTCAAATCCTCTCCTTCGGTCATCATGTTCCATTCCTCTCCGCTCTCCTCTTCCCCTTCGCTCATTAAACTCTCGCCTGCGGTCAGGGCGGAATCTCTCAGCGCGACTCTCTCTCTGGGCCTCGTCTCGACCCTTCTCCCTGTCGTTCTCGCTGTTAAGCCGACCTGAGGCGCAGGGAAAAATCAATCTCTTTAGAACCTTGAGTCAGGCGTAACCTCTTTCTGTCTCCCTCTCTCTCTCTCTCTCTCTCTCTCTCTCTCTCTCTCTCTCTCTCTCACACACACACACACTCACACACTGTTCTGCCGACGCGCCCTCTGATTGTCCCTCTTTAAGAGTTTCCTACTATAACGTCTTTGCCCATGCTTTAAGGTCAAAACCATTTCTCTCTTTCTCTATGTGTCTCCATGTATCTGTCTCTCTTGCCTTCCGTCTCTCCCGCCTTCCGTCTCTCCCTTTCAAACACTCTTCTTGGACCCTTCTTTGCACCATGTGTTGCTAGCCAGACCCTCACCTCGCGGTGTGAAGCGCTCATCATGATTGGAAAAGGATCTATAGAGTCCGCGACCACCACGCCCCATATCCCGCGGTGTGTTGCCACCCCTCCCTCCAGGTCCTCTGCCGCCTCTCCCGGCCAGTGGCCCTGTAAGAGAGAAGACCAATACCCTTGAGGATTCATCTTGGCTCAGGCCGCCATTGAACTCACGCACGTACCTCCTGCTCTTGGACCTCCTCGACCCCTAGGTGGGCCCCTTAGAGCAGCCTGAGTGATGCAGAATTGAGCAGGTTGTAAGCTCTTGCCCATATAGCTTTGGCCTGACATGCGAATTGGAGATAAGGTGTTACGCACCTCCACATCCATGCGCTGCTGCTCTAAGCTTCTCAGCTCTTGCTGAAGACTTTCCACATCCACATCCATGGTTGTAGACAGCTCCGGATTTTCTAGCTGTCCTATATATCCCCACAAGCGTGACCTATGGTCGCTGCTCGTATTAAGGGTAAGAAGGATTAACTACTAGCACAACTCTATATAAAGTATAACAATCGAACAGATACGACCAAAACAGGTGCCAACCCAGCGAGTCTATAACCCTAATGAAGCTTAATGCCTCCCAAAGCTTGACTAGCCCACTCTACGATCAAGCGATCTAACGGCAAGACAGGAGACGGTAGATCTCAAGCAGATCTCTATCTGAGGCGCTGGGCAATGATTGATCTCTGTCCGGAAGATCTATCTGAAAGCTTCGCGAAGACTTTGGGTCTGTGGTGCTCCCTTCGATCCCTTCTAAATTCGGTTATTCGCTTTCCAGCTTGTTAGATTCGTTATCTAACGAAGTTGCCGTTTTAGAAATCGGCACCTCACAATGATATTCTGCTATTTGTAGACAAGTACACTACTCCCCTGGGATCCTATTCTTCCCACACACAGCGACCGCTATTTTCGGTAAGACCTCACGAACTGATCGAACACTCCGAAAAAAACAGAGACAAACATATAATGTTAGGCTTCCTGCAGAATACCCCCTGGTGTAGTGGCCATGGAATGGGGCGCTTGGATCTGTAAAAATGGAGCTCTGCTGAAGACTCTGACAGAATGTGAAGACTGGATTTTATAAAGATGATTCATCGTCTGCCTCATATATAACGGACGGCTTCCGTGGATAGGGATGAGGGGCAGGGTAATGGAAGAGATGGGCAAGAAGTATGAAGATGCCGGTACGCAGCTGTATATCCTTGAAACGATGGGTGATAACGTGCGAAGGGAAGGGGTGAGGTCTAGATCACAAGGTTGACGGACATTGATTGGTTGACCAAGCCGCTGTGCAGCTGTTCGTCAACAGCAGGTGGTTGGTGGTTTCTGCTCGCCGCATATCTCATTTTGCTTCTCTGATAAGTCTCTCCTTCCATCGTTACCTAGCTAGCTAATCCAATTGGTCCCTCTTGGAGTTGGCCCTATAGACATCAGTGTCAACCACTTGAACTTGGCGGTGTGCAAAGAAAACTAGGCAAGACAAAGCTGGTCTCGGGAGTTTAAGCAATAGCTAGGCAAGACAAAGCTGATCTCGGAAGTTTAAGCACTAATAAAGGCAGTAAAGCCATTAGCGCTTGCAGGAGAGTAGTAAGAAAGGCAGGGGTCAGTCACTAATAGCGAGGAACCTAAGGAAGTGGACTGATTGAGAAGGAAGGAGGCTGGTAGCCGTCGAGAAGCTGCACCATCGGTTGGGGGTCAGCCCGATGAACAGCAACAAGTCTTACTGATATATTGCGATGT
>FLMG01000896.1:18495-37052 GCA_900088475.1 Hyphochytrium catenoides
GCCTGTTCCAGCTCTTAAGACCAGCATACAGGTGGCGAGATGATCTAGATAGCACCCTCTAATCGGCGTATCAAGCTTGATGTCGTCTCGTTGAAACAGCGAAGGATCCTGCCCTTGTCTCGTATAAGGCTTCAGAGCTATGCCCACCCTAACGCATATGAATTCTTGGGCTAAGGATGCAAGAAAACTCTGAGTTCCCCATCTCTATCGCAGAGATTTGAGGATCCTCTAAGCTGCTGGGTCCCTCTGGATAAAGAGAAGATTACCGTCAGCAGCTGGCTGCCTTTACTTTATGTCGTTGTTCATGGTTAGCCCTCCTTATACCCTACGTTCCGACAAATGCTGTACGCGAGGGGTACGGTCCAGTCTTAGTCACAATAAATTAGGTTAACAATCTCCTTAGTTGAAGAGAGCAGGAGTATGCGATCCACACGGTACCTACTAACAATGGACTATTCAGGCAAGTGCAGTGAGTACAGTCCACATCTGAGCTGGCTGACTATTACCAATCGGCTGCAGGGGCACACGCAACAAGGTCGCTTATTTGGAAGAGGCAGGTGACTGATCACTGAGAAGATGTCGGCGCTTATTGACTGACTAGCACTGATACCGAGGAGACAATGAGATCCACAGCTAGGATACCAGGCAAGTGATAGATAGCGCACACTCAGACCTTCACAGAGCGCTAGGAAATTGGTGTTTGAAGAGGAAAGGGAAGGGTGACAGAGAGCGAAGGATACCTCCCAGAGGGAGGACAGAAATTCACTGAAGGCGCATCCTTGAGAAAACTGCACGGTAATCTTTAGTAAAAGGCGAAAGATTAGTTCGTTCTGCAGTTAACTCTGCGCGATACTCTAACCCACGAAGTCGGTCACACATATAAACCACGGCTGGGTCCCACAATATGATGCCATTTTTTCTAATGTCCAACAGAAAAGCCCCTTTAATTCATTCTGAACGGCCATCGAGCCTCCAAACTCCGCTATATTCACATCTGAATATCCAGTTATTTCCTTTGAGACGAGAGTTATTTAGCCTGGTTACCTCTACATAATTTCCACCTTTGCGGACTCCTAGTTTTGCCGCTTTTGACGTTTTAGCCTGAGGGCTTCTCTTGGGGGTTGGCTGGAACGATGAGCTGGCGCATCTGGAGATCTTCATCCAAGTATTTGCCAGAGATTTGCCATCGGATTTTTCCCAATCCGTTGCGAGTGCAGCCAGGCAGAAGTGGCCGGACGGAATCTTGCGTTGAGGTCACAGCCATTCCTCCTCTAGCCAAGCTGAAGAGGGGCAGGTCTTATAAAGTTCGAATAGCGCGCTTCTGGCCCTTGCTGAGTTTTTACGGCCATTGACGGATCTTGATGAGGTAAATAGCGTAACACCTGCTGCCTCTTGGTGGACTCTGAGTCAAGGCTTAAGAAGTTCGGCCTTCTTTCAGGAATGTTCAAACCTGACGCAAGTGGCACCTATAAGGCCGTATTTCAAGATGAGAATGGCCGAACACTGGAGATTAGGGACGTCTGGGCGGAGACGCTCGAGCAGGAGATGGCGGTCATTCGAGAGCTGTTAGACAAGTATTGCTATGTTTCAATGGTAACTTATCTCTTCTAGTATCATCACTTGTCACACACTTTCTCTCTCTGATCACCCTTCCGAGTGCCAGAGCGCCTAAGGCTCACATGTGACTCACTTTGTAGGACACGGAGTTTCCTGGTGTGGTGGCTAGACCGATCGGCTCATTTCCTACTCAGACCGAGTATCAATACCAGACCTTGCGGTGTAACGTGGACCTCCTGAAGATTATTCAGCTAGGCCTCTCGTTCGCTGATGAGGATGGGAACTTTGCTGAGGGATGCCCAACCTGGCAGTTCAACTTCAAGTTTAGTCTAAGGTAGGCTCGATTGTTAAAACGAAGGGAACTAGGTTAGAGTTCTGGGGCCTCGTTAGCAACCATCGTTTACATCTAGTTGGAGCTTTCTCCAGACGACTGACACTTGCTACTTCCTTTCTGACGCAGCGAGGATATGTACGCACAAGATTCCATTGACCTCCTTACGCGGTCGGGAATCGACTTCAGTCGGCATGAAGAGCATGGGATTGATGTTGCAAAGTTTGGAGAGATGCTTATGTCATCAGGTTGGAGCAACTCTTCTCCTGCCTCCAACTTTACCCCCTCTTGTTCCTTGAACAGCGCATGTGATGCATGTGATCAACAGCGTAACTGCTTCTCTCCAGCATAGTACTTTCTTGTTACTCTTCTTCACTGAACCGCTTTGAATCTTGATATCCCTCTATGTGTTCCCTTCCTGTCCCCTATTCCATCCCATCCGTATTCGCGAGCCCCGTCGGCTATCCAGCTCTTCAACGTCGTCAGTGGCGTGCCACTTACATCAGCATCTTACCGTTCGTGGTATTGTCCTTGGAAACGTCTTTCTGCAGGTCTAGCGCTACAGGACAACATCAAGTGGATCTCCTTTCACAGCGGCTATGACTTTGGTTACCTACTAAAGATCCTCACTTGTGCGCCTTTGCCAGCGGACGAGGGCCAATTCTTCGAGCTGTTGCACACGTACTTTCCCTGTATATATGATATAAAATATCTTATGCTCAGCTGCGAGAACCTCAAGGGAGGCCTTGCAAAGTTAGCAGAAGATTTAGAGGTAAGCTAGGGCAATGAAGGATTGCACTATACAGAGGATAGCTTAGTGATGAGGAAGGAGATTGGGCACATCACTCTTAGCCAGAGAGGGGCACAGGCGTTCAGACTTCCCTATTAGCAGCATCGCCATTTCCTTTAGCATTGTAGAGAGAGAGAGAGAGAGGGAGAGAGAGCTGACAGCATGTTTCTATTCTGACAGGTTAAGCGAATTGGTCCCGAGCACCAAGCTGGTAGTGATAGTCTTCTCACGGCGGCGACATTCTTCAAGCTGAAGAAGAAGCATTTTAATGGCGTGATTGACGATGATAAGTTCGTTGGACATCTATACGGCCTAGGGAACAACGGACTCATTGGGCAGTCCAAGGACCAGGTGTAAAAGGAGAAAGGAAAGAGGAGAGAAGGCAGACAGACACCTGAGGCCGATCGCTTTGTATTGTTCATAGTATAATAACGGCGCTATGAGGTTGGACTTACTACTCTGCGCTGCTCTTACACTTCGCTGGTGTCTAAGTGGTTATAGACTTGCCCAAAAGCCATTTGTTGACCATGCAACCACATGGTCCCGCGGCTATAGCTGTGAACAGAAATAAGAAGTAAAAGCTGTTAAGAACTGGCGGTCCGGAAGGGCTCCGGGCGTGCGCCGGGTGTCCCCGCAGCACTGAAGGAGTCTGGGCACTGCGCGCCTCCCAAGCTCATACACACAGCCACAGAGAGACAAGCACAATCTTTGAAACACTCTTTATTCCATCTTTTTTTTGCTATTTATACGCGGCTCTCTCCGTTCTCTTCGCCTTGACAATGCATTGCACTAAGTGGCCTGTCATGGTCTTGATCTCTCTCATCTGTTCGGCCCGAGTGGGCTGAATACATTTACTCTCCATGCTTCCACCTCAGAAGAGCTGGAGGTGATGAAAGTTGAGAAGAAAGATTCAGTTGAGCATAAGGTTAGCCTCTGTGGGGACAGATGGTAGCAACAGACATTATTGGAGTCTGAACCATCTTTACCTTCGATATCCGCTGCGGAGACGTTGTACTTTCCTACTATTTTGTTTAGCTTTGCCCTCTCTTCTCCTTCAGCAGCCTGGGCGTTCTTGGCGTCGTGCTAGTTGACGAGAAGTGGTTAGGTACGGTGCAAGCGAATAATAGATCAAGAGTGCTTACGACGTCAGTTTGCTCCTTCATCTTGGCCAGCAATCTGCGTAGTGCTTTCTCGTCTTCTTTGCTGCAAAAGAGCACAACCGTCAGCGAGGTTGATCGGCCAGTCTTCAGTATATGAGACTCACTTGAAGAATTTGGCTTCCTCCGCCCGCTCCTTTGATGAGAAGGTGCCACTGCTCACCACGCTCCTTGCCAGAGGAGGAGCTCTACCAGCGAGGGGTCTGAAGTGCTTTACCGACTGTCTAAGGGCCATCTTTAGTCAACGATGTATTAGCTGTGCCTTGATCTCAGTTGATAGGTGCTTCCCTTCTCAGTTGAGAGAGGATAAAGTCAGATTTCTATCTGCGGGATGCGAAGCTTTTGAGTTCTGAAGATTCACGAGGAAGGTGGAGCTTTTGATGCCGCATTCTGAAGCTTCAAGTCATTAGCTTTGCAGACTCCGCTATTTTGTGACGCTTCCTCATGTGTTAGCCCCATTGTTTGAAGCCTTACAGCGGACTTGCAGATAACAGAAACGAGGCCAAGAGTTAAAACCGGGATTAAACTCAGTTGATCTTCAAACTCACCATTTTTTTCTTTTTCCAAAAACCTTTGTTTATACCTTTGCCTGGGCTCAAACGCAGAACCATCTGACAGACACCGCTTCTCCGTGATATCTTCCAAAGATCCATAGGCTCAGGAAAACAGAAACTCCACAAAACACAATTGTTCCTCATTCCGGATAATTGGTGTCAGGGTGCATGTTGTCATGTATAAGGCTCATATGTCCCTCTATATTCCGTATAAAGTACATATTCCCCCATTGGGCCATCATCTCTGTGAAAAGGCTGGTCTGCATTCTGAAGCTTCGTTAGCAGACGGAGATCGCCCGTTATTATGGGACGAAGACTTTCGGCTACCTGGGCTTTTGTTCGTGCTCCAATGGCATTGACCTTCTCCCTCACCGCCTCCGTCAGTTCTCCAGAAGGAGCCTCTACAGGTATAGAAGAGGCGGAAGACAAGGCAGGTCGTATCTCAGAGCTACTTGGGCAAGGTTGCTGGGAACATTCTTCTGCCCTGCTGCCTGCGTAGCATGTGCGCTGAAGTAGGAGAGCGTATATGGGCATCTATCTACCGATGAAGGTCAAGTTATTTGGAAGTCGTCCTTTGCTGAGCCCTGTCAAGTTAATCGCAAGGAATAGAACCATCCTAACAAAAAGGCCGGAGCAAAGCTCCGATAGTTCTTTGTTAAAGAATAAATAGCGATA
Organism: Hyphochytrium catenoides; assembly: GCA_900088475.1. Classification (NCBI taxonomy): domain Eukaryota; class Hyphochytriomycetes; order Hyphochytriales; family Hyphochytriaceae; genus Hyphochytrium; species Hyphochytrium catenoides. The sequence goes on from FLMG01000896.1 coordinate 23,560, forward strand.
ATTAGCTTCTGTCTCCTTGAGATAGATGTGCTCCCTCTCCTCATCCCTCTTCTTGTCACCAGCAAGGCTCCAGATCGCCAAGCACTTGCACGGTCTCTCTAGCTCTTCACTCGATTCCAGGCAGGCAAAGGATAACCTTCGAGCGCATAAGCCACTGCGTTCCGAGCATTCTAGAGTCAAAGAGACGCACCGACAGATAAGAGGACAGTTCTGAGAGGGGGAAAGAGAGCGCCTAGCATGAGAGAGAGAGCATCTAGAAAAGCAGGAGAGAACCTCTGACCTGCCACGACGTCTAGAAAGGAGCCTCGGCTGTACGGGTGGAAGAGGAGGATAGTTTGCTGGAGTATATCTCTTCATCTTCCGAAGAGACATACCAGCCATCCACCTCACCATCCACATCCATCATCGTTTCTAGGAGCAAGAGCAGCAAATATGTGCCGATTAGACAATCAACACAACGAGGAGCCAGGGAAGGCGACGAAGCAACGAATGACAAGGGGGAGAGAGAGAGGAGTAAGGAAGAGAGAGAGAGAAATAGAAATAGAGGAGAGGAAGAAACGAGGTCAACGCTTGAATGCTTGGACAGATATAGGGGAGGCCAATGGTCCTGAAAAAGCAACGCACACTCTCGCGGCTAGTAAAAGTGACGGAGAAAGGGCGACCAAGTAAAATGTAAAAGAAACTATGTAGAAGCTCTTCCAAACGAGCAAGGTGCAGAGCCAGGCGCAGGTGAAGAGAGATAAGGGCGGTGGAATGAGGGTGCCTCTGCTTACCTTCTACTCGAACTTCCTCCTCCATGGCTAGTCGAGCATACTCCGCCCTCGCATAGCGGTCCCAATCACTGCGACGGCAAGGAGAGAAGGAACCCAATATGAAAGAAGAGATAGAACAGTGGAGAGTGGCAACACGTGCATTGACAGCAAATTTAAGGCACAAAAGACGAGAGATGGAATCGAAAGAGACGGAGAGGAAGAGTGGAGAGGACAAGAAAGAGAAAGAGAAAGTGGAGTGAGAAAGGTTCATCAATAAGGGTTACAGGTGCACAATAGAATGGCAGCCTCTCTCTCTATCCTTGCCAAGCTCCTACTTCTCAGCTTGCCGCTCCCCCTTTCTGAGACTCTACACTATCGTTGGCACCCCTCCTCTCCATTCCTCTATGTCCCGCGAGAGAGTCTCTGCTCTGGTGGACTGACAGTACAGCTCTACACTTACGTGAGCTCTGGCTCCATCATCTGCTGCCGGATCATGAAAGGATCTCTTTGCTCGAAGGCAATAAACTTGTTCAGGTTGAAGAGCACGTTGAAGAAAACGCCAGACAGCCGGATGATCTCGGGCTTGTAGAAGTCAGGAAGGCGGAACTCACCGTCTTTCACCGGCTTGAGCATATCAGCCCTGACGGTAACAACACCAATGAGAGGATAAAGGGAAGGGAGAGAAAGACCACGGAATGGACGAGTGTTGGGACACGGAGGGCTACGGAAAGGTTGGTGAGGTACTTGTCTTACAATTGGCATAGAACATCCTCGAAAGGCACAATGTCATGGCCCAGAGAGTCCATTCTCCGATGCTGCTGAGAATAGAAGTACCGCATCTCCTCTGCCCTTATAACGCCATCATCGTCCAGATCTACACATTTGAACCAGTAGCGTAAACTTTGTCGGTTTGTCTTGTCCTCCTCCGATAGCATAAAATCTGAAAATGAGGCAGAGAGAGTCGGGCAAACCAGTAAGAAGAATGTTCTACTAGAGGTGAAGATACGAGAGCCACGCAGAAAGAGAACGGTCGAGATACACAGAAAGAGAAGGAAAGAAAGAGAGAGAGAAGGAAAGAGAGAAAAGGAAAGAAACAGAAAGAGAAGAAAAGAAAGAGAGATGCAGGGGGAGAGCTAGAAAAAGAAAGAAGGACGAAAGCCATGCATAGCAAGAGAGCGAGATCAGAGGTCTAGAATTAAGAAGGCAGCAAGGCAAGCCACCGCCAACATTGAGGGACGCAGCGTAGGATAACTGGATGAAAGAGTAGGGTATCACCACGATAGCTAGTCAATGTATTCGTCTCTGGTACGTACAAATGAAGTCTTCATATGTCATTTTCTCTCTATCTTCGTGAGAGAGAACGTAGTTGCGACCATACGGCCTCCGTCCTACTTCGAACACTCTGTCCACTATTCCCTTCGTTAAACTATGGTTGGCATATCGAAGGACATCTTCGCGCGTCAGCAGAAAATCGTGATCTGGCATAGGGAGCAAATAGAAGGTGAATGTTAGCTTAGACCTTGGTAGAGAAGTCCCATTGAGAGCCACCGTGGCTTCTATGTAGCTCACGAGCGGATAAGCCTCAGAAGGAATGTCCAAGAACGATCCATAAAAAGACAAGAGAAGGTAAGGCTCCAGAGGTCTACAGAAGAAGGCGACTTTCATCAGGTTCAGAGAAAGTAGGTTTGAGGCTGACGACAGGCGTCCATAGACAAAGCAAGGGGTTCATGCCAAGGTATGCTTATAGATACCTGTGTCTAGTTCCCAGAACTTGCAATAAAGTACATAGAAGTGCTCATAGGAGAAATACGCGTTGACCTTTGAAGGCAGGTAGAAACGTTAGAAGTGGAGCTGCTCCATGGTGGGAAAGGTTGAGAAAGGATGGGAACGGGGACTGAAAGCAAAGTAAGAGTGATCATGGCATGAAGAGTGGGCAACCAAGAGCAAAAGCATTTAGTGCTGGATGTCGCAAGCGCAGATGCTCACATAGAGGCCAGGTCAAAGACCTGAAGTGAGAGCATAGGACTAAGAGTGGTGGCTAGATATTTGCTGTATAAGAAATCGGAGAGCCATCAAAGGGCAAGAATCTAGCAAAACCGCCACCATCCCCCTTCTTGCCACCTTACTTCGCGGGCAGTTAACATATCAGCAATGAACAGAGGGAGATACTGTGGGCAACTTCTCCAGCGATAGTGTATGATAGAGCTCTTTCCTTACCTGGTTGATGTCATCTTCCTCATCTACCACTGTGAACATCTCTACCAGATTAGATTGTCTCAGCTCCCTCAGCGTAATCGATCCCTCGTCATTCGTGTCCACGTGGTAGAAGATCCGTGCAATAACTGTCACAGCTGTACGCAAGAGGAAGCATAAAGACAGACAGTCAGAACTCCAAGTTAAGCAGTTGCAGGGATACACTCTGTCGAGGAAATACCCTTGGATAGACCCGGTAGACAAAAGAGAGTGAAAGGCAGCAATGGGTGTATATAGTTAACCATTACGCCAAGAGCGAGCAGAGACATTATACTGCAGAAGCAATGGACTTGCCATATTTCTCCTGGAACTCGGGAGTCCCTTCCAGAAACTCCAAACCCGGATGGAACCTGAGCAGGTCTGGAGAAAGACGATAAGAGCGGACGGCAATTATGTACGGAGGGGATCAGTTTCAAGCAAGCATCATCACATAACCAGCACGAAAATGGAAAGCGATCAGAGCAAGAACATTGATTGAAAAGAACGAAAGAGAACGTGTGACCAAAGATCTTGGTATTCAGACAGCGCGAACATGGACTCGTCATCACTCACCTTGGAGAAAGGGCAGGAGATCCTCTCTAAGTATCCTATCATTCTCCACCTGCTTTACCTACAGGCAGGCAGTCGAGTAAGACTAGGCAATAAGACAACAGTTTGAGAGACAAGGACAAGACGCGCATCAAGAGGGATCGCTAGTTTAGACGTCTTTATGCCCTTACCTGGCGGAAGAATCGTTCTATCCTGTCATAAGGAGCAATCTCGTTCATCCAGAACCTATGTGACAACAGATGAGGTGAGGATGTCAGCAGTCTTTCATTTCGCTAAACATTTCGCTAAACAGGACCACGAGAGGGCGTAGGAGAGTTAAGGCCAAGGCGAAGGTAAACATCCCAAGAGAACAGAGAGAGATAAGGAACATGGAAGTAGCAAAGGAAAGTAATGTCGAGAGGTTAGAGTCGTGCGCTGCGAGCAGCTTTCCAGTGACTAACTCACTTCTGAAAGACTGAAAGAGTGACCCTGGCGTCTCCCAGGCTTTGACCTTCAGTGCCGAGCGTAGGAGAAGTGATAGAATCTAAAAAGCGATGAGAACGCATCCAAATGGACACGGAGAGAGAAGCCAGTGCAGAGAATATAGATGAAAAGGAAAGTCTTGATCAGTGGAGAGTCCTAATCAGTGGAGGGTTTGGAGCGCGACACTAAAGACAGTGATCACACAGAAAGGAGGGAAGAATGTGGAAGGGTAGCTCAAGGGCTTTACCAGACTTAGGTCTTTTACCAGCCGGCATTAGGGAGCCATAGTAGGTGACTATTCGGCGGAACAATGGGGCATTGAAGAAAGATGGAAAGCCGCAGAGGTCCTTCGTAACTGGCACCTGAGCGAAAGTTAGTGAAAGAGAGACGATCAGAGAGAAAGGGCGGAAATAGGAGCGACTGAAAGTGAGAGAGAGAGTGTGTGTGCGTGAGAGAGAGAGAGAGAAGAGAGAGATCGCCGAGCCGTTTACAAGGATGGAAGTGACACCATAACCGAGGTCAGATGGCGGATGTATATGTGGAGAACCTCTCGGAGCAATTGAACAGGTGCGCGACGACGAGAGAAGAGCGAGAGTCAAAGTACTATAGAGAAGTAAGTGTAGTGATGCACAGGGAAGTCAGCATCAAGAACCTGAGCAGCAGCACGAGCAGTAAGACTAGAGCTGAGGCAGACAAGAGCTCGGTAGAAGAGGGTAGCACAGGCCATCTGTTACCATGTCGTCCACCTTGAGCCCGTCCGGATGCTTTTCAAACTTGGCCATGATATCACTCTAGCAGGGAAGGGGGGAAAAAGGAAGGCTCGTAAGGTCCAAGGAGAACTAGAAGAAGGCTCTTGATACTTCTAGTCTGTCTCTTTCTCAATCTACACATTTCGCTTTCCTCCCTCTCAACAGCCTAAGGCTACCTCCATCCTCTCTCTGTCGTTCTCCTCTGTTTGTCGTCCTTGTTCCTCCCTCTCCCTTCCTCATTTCTGCTAGCTCTGTCTCCTCTTGATTTTCTGACTTTCTGTCAGGTGTCCCTGAAGTTTCTCTCCTCCCTTCGTCACGCTTCTGGCCAGACTCCTTACCTTCCTATTCTCCCATGAGTCTCCCGGAATAGGCTTTCCTCGTCCTCTGCTGGGCTTTCCCGGAGTGTAGAAGGGTGGCACTGTCAGATCCTTTTGCTGGGCCTAAAGAGTGAGAACGGAATCCCTCCGTAAGAGAAGCAAGACCTCTCCATTTCAATGGCTCCTCGTTCTTGGAAGCTATTCACTGAATGCAATGACTCCTCTTTGGCCCAGCTTCCTCGCGTTCCCCCTCATACGTCCTCCCTTGAACTGTCGAAATCAACACTTACGGCGTGGTTCATTGTCTATCGTCTCCTCCCGGTTCGCGCTGAATTCCCCACCCCACCGACATCATCCTGACCTCACAGCGTCTCGCATAACTCCCATTCTTCCACCATCCTAAGCTTCGCCTGGTTCTCTTTTCTAAGCTTTTCTCTCCCTTCACTGTATGCACAGCACCTGGACAGAGAGAGCCGCTGCCGCCGAGGGTAAGACGTCGGGTCCGGTCACGCTCTTAGCAGCGCTAGGCGTGAGAGGACTGGGTGTATCGGTAGGAGAATGGAGCTCCATAGCAGACAGCTCCATCTCTGACACGTCCTTCTGAGAAAAAGAGAGGCGGACAGTGGACAAAGGGCTGAGAAGGCGTAATATACAGAGCAGCGTACAGGACAGAAGTAGCAAATGCAGGCAACAAGTTGACCCGTCAGAAGGCGTATAAGCCTAGTAATCGGAGCGCAGACTAGCACCGCATAATAAGGGAACAAAGGCAGGTATGGAGTGGAGACCAACAGGAAGAGGTACGCCTCAGTCTCAAGCCTAGCAAAGTCAGGCGAGACGATGGAAGGAGCAGCTGCTTACATCCATCAGGAACCTCCTCTGGCTGGCTACGAGGCCATTATAATCTGCTTCACGAAGCGAGACGCAGAAGAAGAGAGAGAGAGGAGCCTTAGTCGAGAAGCTCTCCCAGGTGTCACTTTCGCTTTTCTACCTCCCCCAGGTTCATCTTCCTCTCTCGTTTTTCTATCTGTCTCTAAGTGTCTTCTTTTCCTTTCCCTCTAAGTATCGCTGACCTAGTTCAATCTTTTTTCTGCTGACAGGAGAGCGAGGTGAGCGCGGAGGAGGAGACTGCTTGGTTATTCGTGGTGAGGCTTTCCCAGTAGGCGACGCTGAGTGCATGACACTGTGGATGCCTGGAGAGGTTGGGATCTCCAGACCCCGTCCGCTCTTCAGATCTTCAACATACGAGCGGACAAGTTCCTGGCAGGCCAAGGGAAAGAGAGGAGGGAGAGCCGAGTGTCAGGACGTCAAAGAGCCTCTCCCGTGCCAGTGATAATTGCAGTCAAAGATAGGGAAGAAGAGAGGAAGGCAGACGGGTAGACCTTCAAGGATAAAGACCAGAAGGAAAGGAAAGTGATGGCCAAAAGACAGGAGCCGTCAGAGCAGAACTCTCAGCTTTCTCTCTCCTCTTCATCAGCTGAGTACCTGCGTCTCAGGCAGAGCAACCCAGTGCAGAAAGAGCTCTTCAAGCTTCATTCTGGCGGGCAAATAGTTCTCTATGGCTCCTGACCAGCCCTTCGCTCCCCCGCCGACGCTACTCTCGCCGGTTGATGGCCTCCCTCCGTCATCTCCGACCGGCGTGATGACCATCGCGGATTCCCCTTCCGACTGGGAGAGGACCGAGGTATCGATCCTCAATTTCCCTTCCATTGTGCTGCTGCCTTCACTGGAGTAGATTTGAGAAAAAGAAAGAAAGAAAGAAAGAAAGAGACAGAGAGGAAGAGAGAGACAGAGAGAGAAGAGAGAAAAGAGAGAGAAGAGACAGGGAGAAGTATCCTCCAAACGAGCGAGAGCTGGGCGGTTTGGAACTGATCACAAGATAGAGAGCCTCGCTCTTAGCTGTTGGCCGTCCTTAAGGGCTTCAGGCAGCAAGAGAAGAGGAGCTGGACCGAATGGCGCGGATATGTTGTGGCGAAATAAAGGCGACAACGAGCTCTGGAGAAGAGGACAAGAGGGAGGAACCCCAGACCGAGAGAGAGCTTGGAACTATGCCGATGGAGAAGCGACAGAGCCAATCTGATCGGGAGGAGAGACGAGGACGGAAGAGCTACTCATAGAAAGGCAATAGGAAGGACATAGGAGTGAGTCTCTGTGAAGAGAAGAACGATATGCACTGCTCCAGAAGAGAGGGAGGCAAACGAGAGAGAAAAATAGAGGGAGGGAGGAGACAGGAGGGAGAGAGAGAGAGAGAGAGAGAGAGAGAGAGAGAGAGAGAGAGAGAGAGACGATGGAAGGTAGGAGGGAGAGGTATCAGAAGGAGGATGGCAGAAACCACAGCAAAGATCAGGGCCATCCGCAAGCTGACAATTGACTCCACTCCAAATTGACAATATGCCTGGTTTACAGAGTGGTTACTCTGAATCAAAGCGTATTTATTCTGTAATCAGAACAGTTATCATTGGCGTATCTCAGAATAAATGCGGCAACTTCATAGTTATTGCCAACTCTGATCGCCTTTCTTGACACAGAGTATAATTGGCATAAAATGTCAATTAAGGAGCACACAGTGTAAATTTACAGTTGTCAAGGTGCTGGGCTTGTACAAAGGACAGCGGCAGTCTGTGGTGCCCGCCGGGCCAGCTGGATCTTCAAGGTTCAAGCTTCATCGGCAATCCATCGGCAGGACGCTGATCTTCAACACTCTCCCCGCTGGGAGGAGCAGGCAGGCACCTTTGCCCTTGTTATCGCGGCAGGAGTCCTGCTCGGCCGTCGGTATATCCTCCCCGGTCAATGTCAGGTAGCCAGTTGCCGCGTAGGTTGTTGGTCAGGGTTGTGTCCTCCGCATACTCGTTAGAACTCTGTACTCAATGACGCAAGCTTTCTCCCTAGCAGCCAACAATTGACCGGTTGCCAATCTTTGGGCCTTGCCGCAGTGATAAAAGAGGTTTGCAGTGCATAAACAAGAAGCCGAGATCATGTTGGCAAGATGCGGGCAAAGCGACAGGGAAGATCGCACTTCCTCAGAAGAGCATCGCTTGGCCAGAAAGAAGCAATAAATAGAGAAAAGTGTCAGTTAGTGCTTTAATATAATAATATGCTGATTAGCCCTCTGTGTCTCTTCAACATTGTTCGGTCTGCCTCACTCCATGCCGAAGCCCGTTGCCTCCATCTGGACCGCCAGTGTGAGATACTTCTTGAGTTCCTCCTTGCTGTCATAGGTTGGCAGGTCTATCCGATTAAAGCAAGTGTGAGACTGAGGGAATATACTTTGGCTCTTAGGGATCGAAGTGATGGTGAATCGCTGAATATTCCCATCACTTCCTTGCAAAACGCCAAAGCCCTGGATGGGCACCCGCGAAGTTCCTGTCACAAATTGTAGCAGCCTTGCCTTCTGCTCTTGGTCATATTCAGCGACCACCTCCCAAAACCAAGCGATGATAGGATGGTACCGCCCCTGCTGTGCATATGCACCTCCGTACTCCGTATGTGAGATCCAGTCTTCCATGTTAATGTTGGGCAGACCGCACATAAGTAGCTCGAGCTCCTGGAAGTCAAAGACCGAAAGAAGAGGTAGAGGCAGAACCTCATAGAAGCCAGACAGGAAGGCCGTGAGTTGAGGCTTGATCCTCCTGAGCATCCGGTACTCCAACATCAGCAAAATGTACTCATCAAAGTTCTCGTTGACCACATCGGTGTCCAAGCCCTTGTCCTTTAACTCCACGACCTGTGTGAGGCCCAAATGCTGCTCTACAACGGTAAAGTCTAGACAGCAGATGGAGACGTCCTCAAGCTCTGACATCTTCTTCAGCCCTTCGTACGTCTCATGGTCCACATACTCAAGGTCCGCAATGCTGATGGGCCACGCCAGGAGATGTTTGTACAGAGGGAGCGCTAGATGGGCCTTGATGATCTGCTGGTCTGAAAAAGAGACACGCCAAAGTGAGACAGCGGACACAGAAATGCTGTCTTTCTTCATTAATAGCTGGGACCAAGCCAAGGAAAGACTTTCTAAAGGGCGAGGAAATCTATCTCCTCCTTCCTTTGTAGGTCAGTGAAGACAGGAGACAAGAGACAAAGAGGTGAGAGAGGGAGAGAGAGACATTCGTCACACCTAAGAGCTGACAGCAAACTATGGAGAGCAAAACTTGAGGAAACAAGCAGTACAGGGAATGCTAGAGGGACTTTAGCCTTCCTTACCAAAAAGCGCCTTTGCCATCAATCGTCCTGCAAAATGGAAGTATCGGAGATGCTCATCATTGCCGTAGGCGCCAGAGGCTGGGTTGATCTGCATGCTCATTTGGTCCACACTTCCATACTGAAACAATGTGAAGTCAGGGTTAAAGAGCTGCTCCGTGACTAGCTCATAGAACTCTCGGGTCACTCCGCCTGCATCCAGCGCAGGCTCCCCGACGAACTCAAACTTGAAGATCTTTCGCATATCTTCTACTGGGACAGACTCAAACGCCTGCGGAGAAGGAAGTGTGAGCGCAAGATGGAAGTGAATGTCCCAACCTCCTGGCAAGCCTATAAACTACTCATTTCTGATATGTCCTATCTCTCTGCCCTTTATACTACTGCTCCACTTCCAATCCACTGCACATCCCGTTGTCACTTGTCAGAGCTGTTTGTCTTTGCATAACCGCTTTCCTTATCTCACCTGCATGGCGTCATCTAAAAGAAACTGCCTCCGCACTGTTATTCTCATATGTCCTTCCTCCCAGGGAACCCGTAGATCTTCAACCTGTGCCCGGAACCAGTCCAACTTCTTTTTGAAAGGATGTGACATCGCTCTTGTAAGGTCCCCAAGAGTGAAATTCAGGTCGGGAATAGTGGGTTCCAGAGAAAAGTCTGGAGCTTTGACCCACTGCAGTGTTCCGTCAGCAGCAAAGTCACGAACAAAGGCGTCTTTAGGGAGAGTAGCCCCTCTGTCGAACACTCCGGAGCCTCGGCGGGAGACTTGGCTGCTCTCTCTCTTATCATCCTCCTTCTCCTGCTTGACCCAATGAAGCTTGAGGTCGGACTGCAGCACTCGAACCCAGGCGTCTTTCTCGTACTTCAGCGCTATGCCCATAGTCTTTGCTATATCTTCAATGTTCGTGTTGTCATCCTCAGTGCCGCTTGCAGACGGCGCTCTTGGAAGCTGGAAACGAATAGTCTGGCCGGGTCTGACTCCAGGCGGACAGGTGACCATCACTCTCTGTCCATTCGCCATCAGCGCGAAGGGCTGACCGGGTCTAACTCCTGCCGGAACCTGCACCATAAAGGTCTGCATAGGCTGCACCGAGGCATTACTTCTATCTCTATTCTGATTCTGCGTCAAGTTGACCACAATCCGGACTTGTGAGCCTGGATTCGCCCCAGCCGGACAGGTCACAAGCATCTGCTGTCCATTAGGCATTATGACAGGAAACTGCTGCCCAGGGAAGACGCCGGCAGGGACTGTCACCATAAACGCTTGCTGCTGGGGTAGCCGTGCCCCTCCGGAGGTCCGGCTTTGATTAGAAAGTCGGACCATAATCTGACTGCCGGGTCGCGCTGTGGGCGGACATGTGACCATCAGCCGTTGACCATTGGCGATGACAGAGAACTGCTGTCCTGGTCTGACGCCATACGGAACAGTCACGTATAGCTGTTGAGATTGCGGTGGTCTGTTCGGCTGCACAGAGTACGCGCCAGGGGATTGACTCTGCTGACTGGTTCTATAAGTCAAAGACATGGTCAGACAAGTCAAAAATCAAAGACGAACTTCTTTAGGCACCTCAATGGCCAAGAAAGGGGCCATGACGACCTCAAGAAATAAAGAGCCCTAGAATGACTTTAAACAGATAAAGAGGGATTGTAACATAGAAACAGAGAAGGACACCCATATCCCGCCCACTGATGTTGAATAGTGAAAGATTGATGCGGGAAATGAGGAGACGACGGACGAAGAGTGATTGAAATTGGAGGGGTAACGAAAGGCGATCAGGCCAACAAGAGAACACGATCCACCAAGATAGAGGGCCAAGAGTGATAGGATCGCAGATAAAAAGAGTTAGAGCACTACGTCAGACTCATAGAACCAACTGATAGGAAGACATAAGGATGATGTGACTGGCTCCAGAAGACAACGTCATTCATGAGGAGGAAAGTACGACGAGAAAGAGGAAAAGAGCGGTAACGACAAGCCGAAGATCGTCCCCTCCTACCTGTTGCGTGGAATTCGTGGATGACCTTGACTGGAGCTCTGAGGTACCGGTGGGACATGAGGTGGGGAAGGTGTAGGCACTGCGGGTGGCCGCGGAGCTGAGCTCCCCGCAGGACTGGCGGAGAAAGGGGGCATGTGAGGGGAAGGGTTTGAGTGTAAAGAGCCGCCAGGAGGGTTATGTGCTCCTGGGTACTGATATACACTGCGCCCTGGGCTTGGCGCAATGCCAAAGAGGTTGGCAGCGCTTCCTTGTGATGAAGTACTTGGCCCGCCACTAGCGCCTGCAGTGGAGACTCGGGACGGTCCGGGATGGTGACTCGGCCGAAACGTTCCTGAAGTTGTGAGAGACGACGGATTTAGCGCAGGGCTTGCTGAGCCGCTACCTCCTGTGGCAACGGACTGCCGACTAGAATGTGAATATGACTGCGTGGCTCCAGCAGGTCCAACCCTCCTATCAGGCCCATGAGGTCCGCTAGTATTAGGGGTCGGCGATGGTCCATTCTGGAGCCCGTAAACGTCGGTGGAGCCCTTGGAATCTTTGTTACCCATCTGGACGGTCTCCCGAGCCGACGCGCGATCAAATGATTTTCAGACAAGCACGTGTCTGTGACTATTCTTCGGACATCTGGAGAGAAGCTCTAAGCATAAGCTGCCAAGACTTATGTCAGATCTAAAAAGCTCTAGAAGATCAGATGGACGTCCTGTGGGAAATGTCCACTGCGCAGTGCGTGCTCTACGTATAGATCTCCAACCTATTACAAGCTGTCTCTCTGTCTCTTCCACCTCAAACTTAAGGAGCCTTCAAGAACAACAAAGTCTTGCACCAGTTATGGTAGCAGGGCCGCCAGATCGAGCTCTGTCTGAATCTGCAGACAAGCTTCAGATGGCAATGGCGCCGATGGAGACTGGGCCTTGAAACTCTTGTAAGTTAAGAATAAAGAACGGGGAAAAAGCGGCGTGTCTGCCCAACAGGAATTCCTGCTACACATTGTCTGACACTATTCAGACGCCGCATTCTCCCTCTCTCTCCACTGCTCTGTCTCGCTCCATCCTCTTTATGACAATCCTCTTGCTGCACAGTAAAGCCTCTATAGGCGCTTCTATTTATAACTCTGTCTTTCTCGCGTTCTCATGTACGCGTATCTCATCTGTCCTCTGTCTCCACCCATTGCCCTTATTTGATGCTCTCCTTATTCTTTCCCAACAACAGTTCCAGGTTGAGTGACATGTTCCCTCTTTTTCTCTGACACCGTACCTCTTGCAGTCTCTCTTCGAATGTCTCACCCTCTGTCTCACAACATCTTTTCATTATAACTGTATGAGCGTCTCTCCTACAACTCTGACTCCCGAGGGCCCTTGCTCTGTCTCACAACATAAATCTCTCTCTTCCTCCCTCTGTCTCGTTATAAACTTCTATTCTCCCCGTTCTGTCTTCATCTCTTCCCACACTTTTTCCGAATTGGACTAAATTAATGGGTTTCCTACTCTTCTACCCACCACCGTCCACCCACCCGCCTTTTAAAAGACTGAATTTCTTGGAGGGAGTCACCCCCATCATTTGTTCTCAAATACCAAGGGCCATTTTGCACTACATTTGTTGGGGGAAGCTCCTCACACCCGTGGTCAGGGGAGGAACTCCCACCCGGTTATTGCACAACTTTTCAATCCTTCACTTCCCACCCACATGAATTCAGCTTAATACTAGGGGAGAAAAGTCGTCGAAGATGGGTGGGCGGCTTCACCATTCTTTCCTTCTCTTGGTGTGTGACACCTAGAGACAAGAGAGAGTACTTCCCTTAGCAATAGGCCGGGGACGGAGCCCTAACACAGAGTGATCTGTCCAGTTAGTCCGCCTTTATTTAGCTTCCACAATGCCCCAAAGATTGATTTTGGGAAGTAGTAATGTTTGCGGAACTCTTATGGCAAGGAGTCTGGTCTAAATGAGAGTATGCTGCGCTCCCTCCGTGGCTTACGTCACTCACCTGTGTAAATGTTTGTAGCAAGCGTCGGCTACACACGGGACTTTCATGTGCTAATGTTATCTGTACGTTTACTGGTCGCTACCCCCTCATTCAGAACTTCATCTGGGGATACCTCTTATTTAGAACATGACTACACTTATTGGTTATTCTCTCTGAAAGTAATGAAAGTATGGAGAACACCATAAGAATCATTCTTCTGAATAAAAACAGCCTTTACGCCGAATAATGGGTACTATATCCCATAT
>FLMG01000896.1:48810-58923 GCA_900088475.1 Hyphochytrium catenoides
AGAGAGAGAGAGAGCGACCGAGAGAGAGAGAGAGAGAGAGACAAGAGAATGTCTCTGTGTCTGCCTGGGTTCAGTTGGCGCCCCGCGTCCACTTCACTGTCGAAACCCAAGTTGTTTCGTAACGCCTCCAGGGTGGGTAGGCCTTCACCATGGTATAATCCAATATCCTCACTGTTATATACCATAAGCTCACTTTCTCCTTTGTAATCAGGTTGAGCGGGGCTGGGTGTTAGGTGGTATCTAGTGTGAGTATCCAGGTAAATAGTGACTGATTTGTATCCACCAGGTAGTTTGTAGCTCAACATAATGTTTAGAGATTTGGCGGGTGGGATGTCTTTTTGTACATAAGAGCGTTTTTTACCTGTTTTTCGACCACTTGACCGATTCGATAACGATGATTCTTCTTCTTCTTCCCTTTGACGCTTTGATTATGATGATGCCATCGGCCTGGTGAAAGACCAGGGAGGCGCTGTCTTACTAGAGACTCAGCAGCAGGTGGTAGAGGGCCTAGGGCACGTCAGTTTGAATGAAGACAGAGAGTGTTACACAGCAGCGCAGAGGACAACAAGATGGAGCTCAACAACCACGAGGACAAGCAGGTGCAACAAGAGCAGGGGGGTGTCGTCATGATGATAGTTGAGGCAAAGAGTTAAGAAAGAGAGGCAACAATGGAGGATCAAGACAAATGGAACTGGAAATATAAATCAAGGGAAGTGGTTAACATCGAGAAAGAGGAATGTGGAGGAGGAAGCGGCGGGCGGACGCTAGCCAGAAGTAGGTAAACAATGGAGGAGAGCAAATAAAGGATAGCTGGGGTTCGGCTCCAGCCCATATCACTAAGAAGTATATATAGGCACTAAATATCATCGGAGACCACATAATAAAGAACAGTAACAGAAGAAAGACAGGAAGCCACTAGAGGACTGCAGATGATGCTATGACGACCCACCAGGGCCGAACAATAATCTGAAATAGCGGCTTCTTGTCCGCTGCTAAGAGAGTGAGACTGCCACGTGACAGTCAGAGGCACCGGTCCAATCTTTTTGGTGGAGAGGAATTCCTAACCACCTGAAGAGTTATATAAGAATATGGCAACTATATATATTATCAAGCTGGTTAGATGTATCAATTGAGCTCTTCTCCAGCCTGTAGAAGAAAAATAACTTCGAACAGATGTTAGAAGAAGAGGATTACGGATGTAGTGATGGTGAAGACTAAGAAAGATTGGCCCAGTTGCTAGTGCTTAGGTTAGCGATTAGTACTACTAGTGCGGTGACGGGAAGGTAGAACTTTATTGAGGGACGATGAGACGTACCGACGGCCTCTTAGCGGGCGAAAGAAGACAGCGAATGCATGCGCTGTTCATTTTACGCTATGATGATGACTCAACGCCGGAAACAACTGTAAGAAACAAGTAGTAAATTGGTGGCCTTGGTTCTTTCCACTACATAAAGCAGTCATGTTGTCTTCTTTTATACCTCGCCTTCCTATCCTTATGTTGTTGCTCAGGAGATCAATGATGACGCTTCTTGTTCTGATGATGATGATGACGGTGATAGAGAGAGAATTGAACGGACCAAATCTTCGCGGTCGTAGTAGCTCTTCTTCTTCTTGTTTCTTCTACTTCCTCTTCTACTACTTCTCCTCCTCTTCTTCCTGTTCTTCTGCTTCTGCTTAACATCTTCTTCTTCTTCTATCTGCCGAGTAGTTAGTCCACATATATAAGAGATAACTCTTGCTTATGATGAGGCAAGAAGAGAGAAAGAAGAAGCAGCAAGAAGGAGAGTTCCCTTACAGTAGTGGTTGTCTCCTTTCCCATACTGTGAGACAAGGGCATACTGTTCTGAGCTGTATTCCAAATCTGTCACCTTAGAGAACTTATTCTGAGAAATAAGTAGTTGCGGATCTAGGAATCAGTTGTCAGAAGTCATAACAGGGTTGAAGTTACTCTTCCTTCATTCTTCAGTCTTTCTGGTTAGATAAGAACTACAATCAGCTTTGGTCTGCCAGCCTGCTGAGAGCCTGCACAGCGCAGCTTGCTCCTCCACAAAAGAAGAGATCGTCTCGTGCCCACCATTCCATAGTTCTCTCTCCGTCACCAGAGGTTCTCCAGACAACGTCAGTTCTTCTCTTCTGTGAGCCATCTCGTTCTTGTCCAGAGAAAATCCCGCAAGACCAATGCAATTTTTTGCGGATCTGGTGCCTCTATTGGCAGTGCTGGTGACTGGCCTACAGGCCGGTTGCCTTCTGTTCGTTTCCGCGGTAGACACCCGGTTGTTTCTTCAGCTAGTGAAACTGAAAAGGGCAGGACATGTTAAAACCATGTTCCCTATCTGGTGGCCGGCCGGGAGAGATTTAATGGCTCCACTTGGAGCGTTGGCAACAATAGCAAACCTGGCGTCGTACCTCGTCAAAGGCCAGACGGCGTTTGTTTGGGCTGGAGGTCTGACCCTTGGTGTTATTGCTTGGACCATTCTTGTTCTTGGTGAGGACATAGAGGCTCTTCGCAATGACACGGATAAGGACGTCGAGAACCGCGTTCGCCGTTTTTGCCATTTGCATCATCCCAGAACGGTAGCATCCATCAGTGCCTTCTGTCTGGTGCTGCTCTCGGTCTAGATATGGTCAATTATGGCTGACCGGTGCATGGCGAGCCAGGAGAACGACATCTGAACGCTGTTCCTGCTGGTAGGTTTCGGACAAGCACCTTTGTCTTTGTGTTTCCTTCTAGAAGTATTGTCAGCCTTCTTTTTTGGGGCTCTGCGAGGATAGCATGTGTACCCATGTCAAAATGAAGAAAATGTTACTATTACCAATCCTTTTGTTCTGCGTCGCAATAACTGAGATAGTCTTCTCATGTCTTTATGGATTGCTTTCAAGCTACTGAACGTCGTCCAGGCAAGGCGAGGAATAATGCAATTAGCAAATTCTGATGATGGCCTTTGGCTATCATTTGACGCTCTAGCTCAAATTATATTCGAGAAGTAATCGACGAGGAAGCGTCTTGACTCTGTTCCTGTACCTTGACCACTAGCAATAAGGCCAAGGCCTGCTAAAAGGCCACCGGATAGTGACTATGGAGTTTGCTGAAGGTCAATCCGTGGCCTTTCCTTGAGCTGCCCGAGCTTTACTTAGCAATGACGCTATCTCTACTTACTAGGCTTCGCTTCTTCGACTTAAAAAATGGGGAACGAAGAGAGATATGCAATGTGCTAGAACCTAGCTTGAGGGACATGAGCTAGTGGGACAAAGTAAGCGTAATAAGTATAATACAATGAAAGAGAAAGAAAAGCAGAGACGCGAAGACAGCAAATTGAACAGCAAAATGAGGCAGCAGCACTGAATAGGCAATGTTAAACACATTCATTTTGGTCCCCTTAAACATCAACTTTTTCAGAGAAAGCACGAGTCATAGTGACTTTTCTCAGCAATATAACAGAAGAGGGAGGAGAACGGAGAAAGAACAAGGAGATGAAGAAGCAACTAGTAGACCAGTTACCACTTCGCCACAGGAAGAAGAGACGGAGCTTCTAACTGCTAAGGAGAAGAAGTACGCCTTAGAAGAAGCATCTGAAGCCCATCTTCCTTATAAATGGCTACTCTTCTGAGACGCATCAAGCGATGAATGAAGCGATTGATTATTGTTCACTTGGAATCTTCTGCCTATCATTATTAGGTAAAGACCCTTCCTCTTTTTTTGTGAATAGGATCAGAACCAAAACCTAAACAGAGAAAGAAGCTTCTTCATCGGATGACTCACATCAACCTACCAAGACCTTTTTGAATTAGTTTGGACAAACAGAACCAAAAATAAGCATTCAACTAGGCACCGCCTCTGGAGTAGGTTAATAAATATATAATAAAAAACGCTGTAGATTGGACAGCTTAAGTGAATGTCCGAATTTAATAGAAGGTACTTCACTATTCCGAGTCTAAGAGAAGAGGAGTTTGAGAGTTACCCTACGTTGATCGAAAACAAGAATAGAAGGGAAACCAACTGGATTTTCTAATAAGGCCTATATAAAGAGAAGAAATGATAATGAGTTGTCCGATTCTAATAGGAACCAGTCGGTAGTCGGGCCAAAAAGTCCTGCAGCAGGTAGTTCCGTGTTCGGTTGTGCGTTACTCGTATCTAGTTCTATTTTGAGGAGCTTTGGCCACACTGTTTGCCTAGAACGATTTCTAGTCTTCCCCACAATGAGAGATGTGGTGCTGCCAACAGTTCTAGCCTAAAATATCTTAAAGCTCCTCTGATTGGGTAAAACCCTTCTTAGTCCCCCATGATTTGGTAAAAAGTGCCATCCCTCGTGCTCTGATTGGCTAGCGATGTGATGAGTTTAGTATCAGGGCGGACTCCTAAAGATCATCCATCAACAGAGGCAGCTGGCTCGAAAATAGCAGGATTTCTTCCCAGCAAACAGAGGTCACAAGACAGAGCTCCAGACAGAGACTGAAGCTCCAGATAAAAGACTAGGGCTCAAGACTCAGGAGAGAGATAGAGCTGAGGTATTATCGACACCCGATGAAGACAGAGACAGAGCTTGCGACAGAGAGCAGCTGAACCACATTGACAAGGAGAGGATCTCTCAGAAGCGAGGGCCCCAGCCAGTCAAGCAGCTTCATCCAGCATCGATCTTATCTTACTTCTCATTGTCTGGATACCCGCGGCCTCTCTTTTAAGGCTCCACGCTGAAGACGGAGACTCCTAGAAGCTCAAACTCTTGCAGATACAGAAGCCAGGACGAGTTCGCTACCTACCCTTGTCGCTCGCCTTCAACATGATGATGTCACAAACCAGTACTTTAGCCCTCCTTGGTGTCTTGCTGTCACTTAACTTAACGGGATCGCAGGCGGTCACTTTATCCATAGATTGGACAAAGGACAATCAGACACCAATGGGTATATCTGTCGGGGACTCGGTGATCTTTTCCTTCTCGGATGGACAGACTCTCCATCAGTTCACTAGTGAGACCGCCTTCACCTCCTGCGACTTCAACCAAGCGGAGGAGAACAAGGCATCCGACGGAAAGTTTACATTTAAGGCAGAGAAGCCTGGCCCTGTCTACTTCGGTTCCAAGTCTGGCTGCACAAACGGGCACAAAGTGCAGCTGCAAGTGATTGGCTCGGGAATGCAGTCAGCGCTACCGCCTTTAGGATCGCCTTCCGTCAGCCAGCCCTCTCCCCTACCGTCCAACTCCAACCAGGGCAAAGATGGCGCTGACTCGGTTAACGATCCTTCCAAACAGGGCAAAGAGACAAAAGGCGGACAAGCGGGTACCGCACCTACCATTCCTCCGGTACTTCCAGTGGCCAATAGCGCCGATGGGCCTCAGAAGCCATCTATTCCGCCAGGGGCGGTGCCTGGGGCAAGCGCTTCGAACACTGAAGCGCCTAACAAGCAGAAGGACGCTTCTGCGTCCTCCAGTCTGCCGCCCTCTACCATCAACCCTCTTCTTCTCTTTTCCTGTGCAGTCCTCACTTTCCTATCGGTGTCCTATTAGTGATCTAAGTTCCCCGTTGGACCTTATTCTTCTCCTGTGTCTATGCTAGACAGCTTCCTTTCTTCAAGCTCTGATCACACATAACCGTCGTTTTGTACTCTCTCGGTAAACTTCTACGTTCTCGCGTTATGTGCTCGCGTCGGTAAGGGTGATAACAGCCCCGAGCGGCACTAAGTGCCAGAGCTGCAGCGTAGCGTCTTAAGTCCAGTGATATATTGAAATGTGTGCACCTATCCCAGCAACAAGAAGTTTACCCTGCTCTGTGCTCTGCAAGCTATTGATCTTTTCTTTGTGCTCTATCGCCTCTCTGATCACTCGGTCGTCCCTTGTCTCAAGAGAACCTGCTCCTCTTTCTTCTGAACGAGCTCTATTCATTGCAGCTTCGATATCCCATAGGATAATCTTGCAATCATTGCCTGACGATAGGACAAGATTGTTGGGGCTATCATAAATAGGCTTGTGGACCTGGTTCACTGCCCCTGAGTGCCCCTGCAAGCACTGTGACACTTTCTTGGTCTTCCAGTCGATCAGGCAGAGCGAATAGTTGCCAAGCGCCGCCACGACTAGCTGTTGGCTCTCCACGTAGTCAATATCAAACACAAAGGGTGGATTGACAATCTGCCCTACGGTTGCATCGCTGTCCCCATGCTGTGCCAAAGCGACATTAAGATCCAGTCGATGCAGCAGCCTGCCTCTGGAGAAGTCCCTGACGTAAGCGGTAACTAGGCTGTCAGGGCCCAGGGAGGACGACAGAAGAGCCACTTGGCCATGCTTACCATAGGCAAATGGCGCCATCAAGACCCCCTGATAGGATGTGCCACTTTGAGTTTGGCATGAAGTGCAAGCAGTGGCAGATGTTAGTGTGTCCTCCTCTTAGAGTCTTACTAAGCCTTTGTTGCTTGATGTCATAGACTTTGATACTCCCGCTGTCATCCGCCGCTGCAGTAAGAGAGCTAGGTGAGTTCTCATCGTGATGTCTTCAGGGGCTTATAGGGCCAGCACTGCATGGGAGCAAGCGGAGAAGAAATGTTTGTCTTACCTGCCAGGAAGTTCTGGTTTTTAGGGTGACAACTGACTTCGTTGATGTCCTCGGAGGACGTCAGTCTGCTACCCGCGGGTTCTGATATGATGATGGAGGGCTGTCTGAGGTCATATGTGAGCACTGAGGCCCCAGCAGCGACATATAACAGGTGCTCGTCAGTAGCTGACCAAGCAATAGAAGAAGGAGTGCCAGCTTCATTTTTCAGAGAAATGCACTTTTCTGCTCTCTGGCTCCTCAGGTCCCACAACCTGCATGTTCCATCCTTGACAGGATGTAAGCTGGTTCATGCCTTTCATCGTCTACTTGATCACACTTTGCCTTACCTCTGAGCCTGACGCCAGCTGCTCTGTCTTAGGGCAGTACGCCAGGCAGTTGACTTCGTCCTTGTGTCCTTTCAGCTCATGTATAAGCCTAGTTCCCATCGTTAGCTTCAAATTAATTGCTGTTTTCTGCAAGACTTTAGCTTCTCTCTTCTGTTGTCTCCATCCGGCTGGCTCTTGCACGCAAGCAGCCATCGCCTCTTCTGTCCTAACAATCCTGGCCCACAGCTTGCCCCTCGCCTCCTCTCACCTTGTACGGACACTGCTGCTGCTATGTTTCTTCGATCAGAATCCCTTCCAAGCAGAGCAGCGCTGTCATCAGAAGCTGAAGAAGCTTGGCCCAGAAACATCGTCAGGCACTCCACAGACCTAGGTAATGTGAGGCTCATCACCAATCTACTAATAGTACAGCAAATGTGGGCACCCCCGGCTACCTATGTACCGGCCTGTGGTGACCCCCACCCAAGAATGCTACAGTAGGAATCATCTCCTCCTGCGTTCTTCAATGCAATGATGGCGCGGATAACCTTTCGCTGCTCCAGGGCTATCTCTCCTGATGATGATGAGGGCCGACCATCCACCAGATGAAGCTCAAGCTTGGGCTTTGAGCCTTCAGATGATGGATCCTCTTGCCCATCTAGGCCGAAGGGGAAGTGCGGACATCGGTGCTTTGAGCCATCTAAAGGCTTGGTCTGCTAGACTAATGCGCAGCCATCGGTTATGATCCACTCATACTAGGGACCAACGATCACTCTTCTCGCTAGTCGCAGGAGGTTTCAGACAATTATTTGGGACGTCCAAAGAAGTGAAGCGCCAGTCCTATTGTGTCTGTTACGGACCAAGCGAGCTATTTATAAGAAGGAAATATCTGAAGAGGCTATGTTTAGCATTGCGCTTCTCACGCTAGCGCTAAGAGGTAGTTAGTTGGGCAGCAAGCTGCTGTTGCCCTGGGTGGAATGAGACGATGCTTTATAGATGCATATTATGGAAGAGCCGTTAAGTAGGGCAAGCTCGAACTTTGGCTGACTCCTGCTTCTCTTCTATGTTGCCCTAGCTCCTCTGAGCATCGTACAGCGGTGGCGGTTGTCCTGCTGTTTAGGTTATATCGAAGCTATCTACTTTAGCTCCCACGCATACCGCTTGGATGACTCATTGATTAACGGGCCTCCAACTCCTTGACCCCTGGATGTTGGCTAGAGACCTTCAGCTGTTGGTCTCCACCTAAAGAGAAGAAGAAAAGCGCTAGTAGTAGGCCCTATCTACCATCCTAGCGCCGACGAGTACTGCTGCTCATCGATAGCCAACAAAGACCAATGACGACGACTGGGAACCTGATGATATAAGAAGGAGGTTAAGACGCAGCAGTTTCCCTGGTTCGTTAGCGAGTGATCCCAGTGCCTTCATCATCTCCTTCTTATGCTGCTTGGTCTACGATGTTAGACATATAGGAGCCAAGAGACATCAAGCTCTGAGTTGAGGAGACCAACGCAGTCAAAAGAGAATAGAACCCAGCTCTCCCTCACTGTCATCAGGAAGCGACAAGACCGTCACCATAGGACGGCTCTTTCTATAGGCGCGGGCGGCAAGCTGCTGCTTGCGTGAAAGGCTTGTCTGGCCGGCGTTGCTCACTTGTAGATACCTTACAGCGCCGTCCCGCTGCGGAGTCTGGCGCGTTAGTTGGGCGCCCATTGTCCTTTCTCAGTCAGCTCCCGCCCCTCCGCTCCACGTCTTCACTCTATTCTGGGTTCTCTCTCCTTCAGCACAGCCGGGCCCTCAGGGCTCTCATCACAAAAGGTCACCTCGCCGGCCCGTGACCTCTCCCTTGCCTCGCCATGTCTCTTCCCTGGCCCGATCCTGGCGGGAGAAGTCTTCCAGGCCGCTGGGAACATAGGGGTGAGGACCTTGGATGGGGACCTTTCTTCACTCATTGCCTGGGCTTTCCTCTTTGTCAACAAAGTAACAATCAAGTTGCACAGAGAGAGACAGAGAGAGAGAGAGAGAGAGAGAGAGCGTGTTTGGAATGATGTGTGCGGGGAGGAAGAGAGGACAAAAGAAAGAAGCAAGCAAGAAGATCAAGAGGATGAGGGAAGGGACGGACAGACAGAGTCGGAAAGAGGAGAAGAGTAGGTGTGAAGGCAATGACCAATCAACAGCAGTCGAGACAGAGCCAAGAGAAGGGTTAAAGAAGGCGGTACTTTGTCACAGTCAGGAAGAGAGAGAAGGGGTTGGAGAGAGAGACAGAGAGAGAGAGAGAGAAGGCCGGGAAGGGACGGGAAGAACGGACACACTCATTGTCTGTGGTGCTCAACTGTTGTGCCCTTTCATCCTTGCGAGTCAGATGCTACTTGGCGAGTCAAAAGAGTGAGCCGAAGAAGACAGAGCGTGAAGGGGGCAACACAGAGAGAGAGAGAGAGAGAGAGACAGGTAATGATGGACTGGGACCTCTGGCAACTGTTATGCTTGATATAGCACATATAACTCTCACTTATCCGGTAGACCTATATTCTTTATGCCGAATGTGGTTTGTAGCTCAATAATATCCACCAGAGTAGCCGCTAACGTCCATGGAAGGTGGTCCTGAAACGGACACGTCTCTGAAAGGACAGCCCAGCAGCTGGAAAACCCTTGTCAGAGCATCTCTCTTTTTCTCTCTCTCTCTCTCTCTCTCTTTCTCTCTCTCTCTCTCTCTCTCTCTTTCTCTCTCTCTCTCTCTCTCTCTCTCTTTCCCTCCCTCACACACACAAACTCACACAAACACTTTCCCTTTTCTCTCTCCTTACTCGCTCGCTCGCTCTCAAAAGCCGTCCACTCTGACTCTTAGGTAGTCGCTCTCTTCTTCTCCCTCTCTTGCCTCTCACTCGCTCCATTTTATCTTCCTGGTTGTACATCATGCACTATCCGGCTATGATTTCTTGCGTCTCTCTCTCTCTTTACCTCCGCCTTTCATGCCTCTCCCCTTGACTAACTAGGTGGTCTCTCCTCTCACACTCTGTCTTGGGTCTCTCTCTCTCTCCTTCTCTTCTTCCCCCTTCCCTGCACGATCTTACTCCTCTCACAATGACATTGCAACGCTGTGACCCAGACGTAGTCCACACTCCTCACTCTTCTCTTTCCAGCCGCAAGATTGATACTTCCGTCTCTCCCTCTCATCACGTCCTCTCGTCTGTCTCGAGGTCCTTAACTTTGTATCGCTCAGTATTAAAAGGCACTCAGCCCTCTCTTTCTTCCTCCAACTCTCTCTCTCTCTCTC
>FLMG01000898.1:0-2500 GCA_900088475.1 Hyphochytrium catenoides
CGTCCTCTGTTCTCGAAGGGGCTGCCTTTCTCTGATGCAGGAGAGGAGGGCGCCACATCTTGTGCAGAAGAGAGAGGGAGAGGACTAAAAAAAAAAAGGTAGAGAGAGAAATAGAAGAAGAAGAATCGGAGGGTGTGCAAGAGAGAGAGAGAGAGAAGAAAGAAAGAGAGAGAGAGAGAGAGGTAAGGGAAAGAGAAAGACTGAGAGAGAGAGAGACAGAGAGAGAAGGGGAGACTTGGAGAGGAGGCACAAGAAAGGAAACGGAAGAGTGTCTTGGGAAGGCCCAAAGCTCCTTCACTCTGTAGGCGCAGTGTCTCCCACGCCGCTTCTCCCGGCTCGGTCTCTCTTTCTCTCTCTCTCCCTCTTTCTTTTCCTCTCTTCACCCCTCTTCGTCTCTCTCTCGCCCCCTCTCTCTCTCTCTCTACCCCTTCCTTTCAGCGCTTGCCATGATGGTCGTGAAGAGCGAAGACTTGTGAAGAAGATGCGACATCAGAAGAGAGAGGAAGTCAGAATCTCAAGAGCGAGGAACAGGAACACCAAGAGAGAGAGAGGCAGAGAGAGAGAGAGAGAGAGAGAGAGAGAGAGAGAGAGAGAGAGAGAAACAAGAGTAGGAGAGTAGACAAGAGTAAGGAACTGGCCACAGAAGAAACAGTCAGTCAAGCTTTTGGGCCGAGAGAGGAAATACAGAAAGGAAGACGGAACGATGGAGAGGACCGCTTGTCCACGCAACACTGGCAACAACAGGAGAGAGAGAAGAGGAAAATGAAAAGACACTTGAAGAGAAACAGATAAAAAAAGGAGAGAGAGAGAGGAGAGAGAAAGAGAGAGCGGGATAGGGAGAGAGAGAGGAAGAGAGAGAGAGGAAGAGAGAGAGAAAAAGAGAGAGGGAGAGGAAGAGAGAGAGAGAGAGGGAGAGAGAGGGAGAGACACAGAGGGTGAGAGAAAGAGAGAGAGAGAAAGAGAAAAAGGGAGAGAGAGTGGCAGCCTAAAAGAAAAATTGGGTAAGATGACAGAAGAGAGATAGAGCAAAGAGAAGAAAGGAAGAGAGAAGAGGAGAGACAGAGAAACAACCACCAAGCTCCATTACTCCAGCAGCCGCGGTTAATATTCAGATTTGACCCACTGTTTCAACCCTAGGAGCGCCGACAATGACGCTCAAGGGCGGCGAAGGACCAGAATACAGCTGTTCAGGTAACATCTACAACGTAGGTGTAGCCGCTACCTTTACTAGGAGTTAGCGGTTAATCTCGCATCTGTAAATCTGAAGATTTATCTTCACTTCCCAGAGATTTTCGGAGCTCCGTAAAACATTCAGGAAGATTGGACCCAGATTTTGAGCTTTTCCAGATCTGCGGCAGACCAGAGCGCCCTGCAGTTCTTAGACCTCCAGGAAGAAAGGATAGGATTGGGGCCCGAGGAGGATAGAGTTACCAAGGAAGATGGTAGGTGGCGTTGATTCATCGCAGGTGTCTGTCCGAGACGCTTTGGCTAATCGAGTTCTCCCATACAGCTGCCTCTCTCATTACTGAGGACGGCTCAGAACCATCCCATGGTATGACAGCTGAGATGGCGCTTCAGCCGTCAGCAGCTACTCTCTCTATGCTTTTCTGGTGACTCTAACCGAAATCTATTTCTAGCCTAGGGCGGCCACATCCGTTGGAGTGCGAATCCGTCTTTCTGTTTGCTAATGCTCCATCATCAAACCTTCCGACGTCCTCTCATGTTCAAGCCTTTCCTATCCTTATGGCGATTGTTCCCCGCTTTCTTCTGCCCGCTCTTCTCTCTCTCTCTCTCTCTCCCCCTCCTCTCTCTTTTTTTTCTCCCTCTCTTTCTCGCGCTCTCTTGCTCTCTCTGTCTCGCGCTTTCTCGTTCTTGTCTCTCTCTCTCTCTCAGTATGTGTGTCTCCCAATCCCCTTCACTCCCGTCATTCTGCTTTCTTCTCATCGCTCCTTGGGCTCTATCTGCCAGGTCATTGAGCTGAAGAACGGCGATACTTACAACGGAAGGCTCGTTAACTGTGACACTTGGATGAACATCAATCTGAAAGATGTGATCTACACCTCCAGGGTCCGTCTCCTCTCTCTCTCTCTCTTCCTCTCTGCCTCTCTCTCTTTCTCTTTCGCCCTTACTTGGAGCTACCCTTCCTTGCTGTATTCCTCTGTACCTCTCGGCGTTTTCCTCGCTCTTTCTCTCTCTCTTTTTGCCTCTTAGCCTTGCTTCCTACGTAGTCCTTCTATTCCTCTTTCTCTCTCTATCTGTCACTTTCTCTCGTCCCCTTCTGTCTCTCACTGTCAGTATCTTTCTCTCTCTGTCTCTCTCTCTCTCCCTCTCTCCCACTCTCTCTCTGTCTCTCTCTCTCTCCCCCCTCTCTCTCTCTGACCCGGACACTCACTCTCATAGGACGGTGATAAGTTCATGAAGATGCCTGAGTGCTATATTCGCGGGAACACCATCAAATATCTGAGAATGCCGGAAGAGGTGCCAACAGCTACTTCCCTCA
>FLMG01000898.1:7500-14708 GCA_900088475.1 Hyphochytrium catenoides
AGAGCGCATGTACCAAGCAGAAGAGATCGAGAAGAAGGTATTTATTTGGCCGATGGGGCGAACAGGCAGAGAAAGAGGTGATGACTGAGAGGGCACCTCTCTCTATCTATCTCTCTTCCTCTCGTTCATCGTGCCGCCGCACGAGACTCCTGATGTGTGGACGATGCATGGCCACCCATAAACAGTTTAGGCGAGCTGCCCCTTTCATATGTCTAGGTCAGCCCTAGGCAAGACGGTTCATTATGAAAGCTGCGTGCGGAAGTATTTGCTGGACCTCAAAACATCGTTCGCTCAACTGACTAGCATCGTGGTTCTCTTCTGTGCCAAGATATCTCATTTCCTATGTCCGTCGCGTAGCACTGATGCTAGGAGCCGTTCGTCTCTTCTGAGAAGGAGTGAAAAGTGTTTTTTTGTTTCCTTTGCCTCTTGAGCGTTGTCCTTATAGGTAATGACCTATCTCTTCGGTCCTCTGTCTGTCGTCTGGCGATTTAGTCTCTCCTTTTGTATATCTCTCGTCGCCCTCCGTCGTGCTCTTCTCGGTCGGGCTCTCCGCCGGCCTTCTTGGTCCTTCTCTCGGTCGGCCTTTAGTCTTCTTCTACCGCCAATTCTCAGTGCAAGCAAGTGCCAAGAGACATATTAGCTAGTTTCATGCAGCAAATAGAATAATCTCCCGCAATAGTCACTCTTCCTTGCATAGAGGTCACAAGGCCGAGAAGAGCACCTAACCAACGACACCGACGGCCTGTCTTCTCTCCTTATCTTCTTTGTTTCCTCTCTCTCTTTTCTCTCTCTCCCCCTTCTCTATCTATCTTTCTCCTCTTTTCGTTCCTCATCCTCTTAACTCTCTCTCTCTCTCTCTCCCACTTAACTAGCCAATATATATGTCCACCCTCTCTCTCTCCTCCTCCATTCAACTCGGCCCTGGTGGAGTAATCTCCAATCGTCTTTATTGCATTAAGCTCCAGCAGCAGAAGCAGAAGCAAGTGGCATTGACCAGGAATGAGCGCCGCAGTTACTGAAGGAACGAAAGAATACCCGCGGCTCCGGTGTGCAAACAATGAAAGAAGAGAGAAATTACTCATCTACGAAACGACTTTTTGTCGGAGAAATAGAAGCCGTCTGCCGTCTATCTTGCTCCTCCTTCGTCTCTCAGTTGTTATTTCTATATCAGTCATTAGCTGGTGGTCGTCTACTTCCTAAACTTTCAGGGTAAAGCCAAAAGAAGAGAGTATAGTATGCTGTTTTGAATTGAGGTTCATTCATATATTTACTCCTGCGGTCAATCCATGTATAGTGAGACTCTGGATTAACGGAAGAAAGTCGTATTATGCTCTTCTTGGCGTGAAAAAAGCAATAATCTTCAGATGCAGTCGTCCTCGGAATAGAATGCAGAAGAGTCAGAGAGTGAGAGAGTGGTTGGCGGGAAGGAGGAGGAGGAAGAAATAAAGAGGAAGTGTGAACTAACCCATCATCTTTGTTGTCGTTAAACCAAAGAAGAGGAGAGAAGAAGAAGCAGTTCTTCGCTCGCACAGGTCTGCTATCTATCTTCTAGTGGGAGCAGCACACAAGATGTCGATGATAGAACAAGACGATCCTCCTCCTTCCTCCTTTCAGGAGGAGGAACAGGCAGCCAGCACGGCGATGATGATGGCGGCAGAGTTGAGGAAACCCAATAAATCTGTCTATAACAACCGGGAAATGGTAGGCGATTTGATAGTTCTACTACCACCCACATAATGTTTCTTTATATATTGCCGTGCAGCGCAAAGACCTCTCCACACGGATCATAAGGGAGTGATGGTCCCGTCCCAGTCTCACGTTTTTTGCGATGTGGGTGGGGAGAAGAAGGATGATGTGCAGTGATCCATGACGTCTTCAAGAGTCATGAGGGAACCTGGATCATAAAATGGTGCCGTGCGACTTGATGAGTTTGGACCCCGCCCTCAGTTGGCCAAATCCGACTGCTACAGTAGTAGATCTTCTACTACTGGTCCTGAAAGCTGTGGTAACATAACGTACGAGAAAATTGAAGTTACCCTGCGGCTGTGCGGTTTGATCAGTGTTGGGCCGCTCACCTTCTGCTGACTGCAAACTAACAGAAATTGCCGCTAATGGCCATTGGTCCGTCAATTTGGTCCATTCTGACGCAGAATGTGATGAGCTGTCCAGTTCCAAAGTTGATGTTGAGACAGCTGTAGAACTGCCGTCCAAAGCTAGTCAATGAGATACGCACGAAAGATTCGCAACAAGATACAAGTACAACCAGCCTCAGGATGGCAGGATGGATGGCCAGGATTATCTTGGCAGTGCGGGTAACAAGCTAGTTATACTTACTATCAGCAAAGCTGACTGCAAAACTGAGAATGAGTTTCAGGTTTATCTTACGTTAGCCGCTATCACTGACTTTATCAGAATGTGATCAAGCCTCACCACTCTAGATCTATCAGATCTATCACAGTCTGATTTGCCAAAGTGACGGGTCCAAACTGATCCTCAAAACGTTTGGTGGGTGGACTGAGAAGACTCCGAGATGCATCGTGATTGGCCATAGTGGCCTCATCAGAAAGAAGTAGTAGGAATGCTAGCATCATTACTGGCAAAAACGGGTTTCGTCCGATTCTCAAGGTGCTACCCGCTCTATTTGGTAGCATGTTACCCCTGCCCGTGCTACTCGTACTAGCAAAAAATTCTGGATGGGAACCACCCTAAGACCCTCGGCCCAATGTTATCTAGTGGGTTCCAAGCTGGTGCTACGTCATCTTGCCGTCAGGGGAGGTCTCGTAGTTCTACAGCGTGCGAGCAGTCACTTTATCAGGTATAGTAATACGTTCCGTCCTAGGCAACCCGCAACTGGAGGTCGCATGGAAGGAATAATCCCGCGATCTGTTGGGGAAAGTATGAAACAAATGTGTTGGTTGTCCAAAGGTAGTTAGTTCCCTATCCATCATACGGGGGTTCGTAACAATGGTCCTTCTTGCTGACACTTATTTTCAGACAACACGCAGATCATTACCGCTTTAGATTTATTGTTGTTTTAGAACTCTGTAGAACTAGAATGGCTAAAACCAGGATCGAAGGATCTCCAAACTCTGGAATGAGTCAAGAACGACAGAACCTCCGCCCAACTACCGTCTTACGTCATAGTTGGCCTTGTATTATGGAGCTACGACTCCGTATTTTACTACTCTTTCAGGACAAGAAGAGACAATTTACCGTTTTACGTTATAGAGCTGGCCTTGTAGAAGTTCTACTGACGAGCTATGACTTCATTTTTTCCATTAAAACGTTTAAGAGTACTTTTGTCTAGTTCTGTAGGCTACTATTTCAAGACAAGAAGAGTCAATCTACCGTTTTACGTCATAGAGCTGGGCCCGTCGTACTGTCGGCCTATGGCTCCGCACTAGTTTTTCACTAGAAATATTCAGGAGTAGTAGTTCTATTTAGTTCTGTAAACTATTATTTCAAGACAAGAAGAGTCAATCTACCGTTTTACGTCGTTATAGAGCTGGCCTTGTACTGTCGACCCAAGACTACGCACTAATTTTTCATGTGAAAACTTCATTAGTAGTTCTATTTAGTACTGTAGACTACTATTGCAAGTCAAGAAGAGACAATCTACCGTTTTACGTTATAGAGCTGGCCCTGTACTGTCCATCAAGACTACGCACTAATTTTTCATGTGAAACATTCAGGAATAGTTCTATTTAGCACTGTATAAGTAGACTACTGTTGCAAGTCAAGAAGAGAATAGACTATGCACGCCGAAAATAAAAGCGAAACAGGTGAAATAACCCGCAGGCCAGGTCAATTATTTGGCCTTCTTAGTAGTAGTTCTACTTTGGACTTCTGTTGGACGCCCAAGATGAGAAAAGAGAAAGAGGTGACATCACTAGCAGGCCAGCAGTAAAAAAGAAAAAGCAAGGAAGCCGGGCATTTCCACCCGGCCAGCGAATGCTATGTCGTATGCTCTTATCCTAACCCTACAGTCGAATATATAACCTGATGACTACGCTCACATTCACTAATAATGAATGCTAATGAAGTTATCCCTTCGTAGGAAATTTCCACATAAGTTCTACTCTGTTTCGGCCGGCATGTCATCAGGTAGCCGCTGTGTCAGCAGAC
Source organism: Hyphochytrium catenoides (assembly GCA_900088475.1). NCBI lineage: Eukaryota > Hyphochytriomycetes > Hyphochytriales > Hyphochytriaceae > Hyphochytrium > Hyphochytrium catenoides. The sequence goes on from FLMG01000898.1 coordinate 11,626, forward strand.
CACCACTTTTGGTGGGTCTGTTCTTCTCAGACTCTTAACGACCTGATGGCCAATTCTTTAGGTTGAAGGATGTCATTGTTCTAGCAACTACTACTGCTCAGATTAGAAAACGAGGAAGAGGAAGAAGAGGAAGAAGGAGATAGGAGAAGAGACAAGCACTGACTCGTGAAATAGTAGTCTTGGTCTTTTTGTCTTTCTCTACCTCTTCTTCTATTCATTAACAGAGAAAGATCATAATAGTAGTTCTAGTATGCTCTTCTCCAGAGATAATAACGTTGGAAGAGGAAGGACGAGTACAAAAGACACCAAACAAAGGCATCATCTCTTCTACTCTTATGGACCGGGCGAAGCAGCAAAAAACGAACGGTCCAACTGCGAGAGAGGAGCCTGATGTGCCTTCCTCTCATGCATACATAGCCAAAGAGCATGGGGTTCGGAGACGGCGTAAAGCCATCGTTAATATTCGACGTCAGTGGTCATGCCGAGAAGCATCAACCTAGCTAAAGAGCAATCAAAGTGACGCTTCACAAGCCGCTCCCACGCAGTCAAGGACACGGACATCATAGTCCCTCTCCTCGCCCACGACCCAAACTAGCGGGATCAGATGCAACCCTACAGGTTTCTTACAGTTTGCCTTATAGCCTTATTGCGTGCGTTATATTAGCATCATACTCAGACAAACGACCCTGATAGCCGGCACGGACTAGTGCATCAGAGAGAGCTTTTGCTTGTAGCGAGTCCGTGATGATGAAGGACACATCAAAGACTGTGTGCTGATAAATAAGAAGTAGTAGTTGAGAAGCCACAACATAGGAGTGATGCTACTTCTTCTGTCGTCGTATGCCCCAAAAGAGTCTGAACTTGGAAGGAATAATCAGTAGGAGAAGACACAGCGATTGCTGATGATGATGGGCTAGAAGGAACGATGAGGAATGTCCCAGGTTCTTTCAGTCTTGAATTTTCAACGCAACCCCTAACCCCTTTCCAACGCCTGTCGAAGCGTCTGACCAATACGGCGCAATCTTGCAGCAGCCCTTCTCTGCTTAAGTTCTACATGATGACGTCAATCCAACGCTTCGTCACTGCAGGAGTGGTGGCTCTCCTTTGCTCATTATCAGCTCCCTCTGCTCTGGCTACCGGCACTGCGGGACAACTGGAAGGCCAGTTCAACCCTATAGTAGAAGTTGGGACAGTGGCCTTGGACAATCCGACCGTCTCCTCAGCGCAAGCTCTCGAATCAACCTTGCCAGATCGGAAACTTCTCCTCGTGGATGACGAACTAAACCAATCCAGCGACGCCCATCAGCAACGGGAAGGAGGGGAAGAGGAAGGCGCACTTTCCCTGGTTCAAGGTGGAGAAGATATCGAAGAGGAGGAGCAACAAGGAGCGAACCGTCACCTTCGTCGACGCCTTCAACAAGTGACACTGAATTGTAAATCAGCCAGCGAAAGAAAGAGAGCGTGCGTTAGGATGGTGGGATCAGGGTGGGTGCCTAACAACTATGATTCAAGCTTTAGAAGTACTGGCTGTCCGCTTCCAAACAGAGACTACGCTCAATATGCAGGGATTTCTGTTAGATGTAAAGACGTTAAGGGTTATTACAGGCCGACGTTAATCTGTTGCCATTCTCCCTAACGGAGTCATAATGTTAAGCGCCACTGCCGCCTCCGCCTCCTGGTTCTCCATCTGCTAACGTCAGCGAAGCTTCCTCTTCTTTCTCATGGTGCTTTTGCCTTCCCTCGTGTGCTTCTAATAACCATAATAACTCTCTTCACAGAGGTAGAAGATAGTCAGATGAGTTCTCTATAAGGCTCTCTACTTTCCTCCTCCTGCTGGCGGCCCTCTGTCCTCCTCTGAACTCTAAGAAATGAGCAAACTTCCGACGTAGATAGAGGACGACTGTTCTGGCTTGCTAGCTTGGAGGATAGTGACGGACGCGAGCTGGGTAGTATAAGCTTGAGGTGCCAGAAGTCCTGGTCAAAGTAGCCGTACGATGGGTCATAACCAATTCATTCATCGTCACCAAGGTCAGGAGCAGAAGCACAACGAAGTCAGGGATCCATGCCTTGTCCTCTCTGACTAGTAGCCGCAGCAGCGCTCAGCTATTGCCTTCTTCCGTGTACATCGCTTCTGACTTTCAATAGACAATGATGATAATGGAAGAGATGCCTTCTTCTTGAGAGCTCTAGGAGCGCCACATGCTGAGCATGATAGACCGCAACTCGCTATGAAAAATGGTGGAAGAAGAACGTTCTTTCATCACAAGGAGCCGAAAAAGAGTGGAGCTCGCGTTAATGCTTAACCTTAACAGCCAGGCCGCTAACTCTCGTCCTTCAGAGAAGGAAATGCAGTGAAGATCTGCAGCAGAAGGAGCGCGCCCAGTCGCTTTGAGTCTAACCTAGCTTGACTTCTTGGTATGATAAAGCTTGTGGTTGAATTGAGATACGAAGACAGAGATGACGGATGGAATGCGACGATGTCCTAGCTATGATCGCAAGGAAAGAGGACTCTCGGTTCATCATTCTTCTCCGGCCTTGGGGCAGAAGAGAAGCAGCTAGTGGTCGGGACACATCTACCACGTAGAGATCTAGAAGTACGGGCTGCCGGCTTGGCGGATGAGTGGAAGAAGAGGACAGAAAGAAGTGGCGACGACGGCCGGGATGCTCTCTCTTGAATTAGCTGCGAAGAAAGGCTGGCTAGCTGCCTCAACAACTAACTATTTGGATGACTCTCTCCTCTTTGCGTCAGCATTCTCTCTCTGGCTATGATGCCCAGCCGCGGCGCAGGTCTGAGGCTCTTTACTTCTTGCGCTCTCAGCAGCCGTCAGTCTTTAAAAACGAAGAAAGAGAAAGAGGGAGAGAGAGAGGGAGAGAGAGAGAGAGAGAGAGAAAGAAAGGCATCTGTCTTTCTAAGGAAGAAGAAGACGTTGTCCAAGCGGGGATTGTTCTTTTTTCTCCTAAGGATCCTGACGTACACCTTCTCCTGTCCTCTGTCTTTCGTTCTGCGACCGATTCCTCTCTCTCTTTTTTCTCCTCTGTTAACTTCTTGTCTGCGTCTGCTGGGGCTCGTCGATAATGCAAGG